>JAVYIG010008454.1:0-15000 GCA_035222895.1 Strongylocentrotus droebachiensis
GCTAACATTTAAATTTCACAGATAGGACATACATGATTGACATATTCATAATTCCTGCAAAGTTCTACAGCATTTGAGGTTGGCTGCAAAAGGGACATAGTACCTTTAACATTGTACGGTCATATGCATGTGCAATACCATATTTACCCAAGGTAGCCACTTGACTAATAATAATAGTAATACCTCATTTCCTGGGAATTAATCCTGCATTTATTATTACCCCCGGTAATAGCCAGCTAGTGTGTCAACCTCAAGTGCAGATAGATCATATTTCTATATAAAGTAAATGGAATCATCCGCATGCATCATTTTTATAATATTGTGTATACATGTACATGTAACTACTTAAGAAGGTTGCACCATTTCCTAGCTACATCAACATGCGACATTCACTCAATCAGTGTACGGTCTGTTAACTTTCAGTTTCAATGCCAATTATGGTACCAGAGAGACAGAGACAGAGACAGAGAGAGAAACAACAGACTGAGTGAGAGAGAGACAGAGAGAGAGCCGGACATACTGAGAGAGAGTCAGAGATAGAGAGAGAGAGAACAAAAGAAGAAGACTTTGTACTTAGATTGTGAGTTTGTGACAGGTTTAATTCTTCCTACTCATCCTATCTAATACATGTATGCTCACTCTTTTGATGTGCCCTTGATTAAAATTCCATTTGCCATCCCCACCATATTAGAAAGACTGACAAAAGAATAGGGTAATTTGACTCAGAATTACCAATTTCCTAAGTACATGTACCGTATTTGCCGGCTTAAAGGCCGCATTATTTTTGGAAGAGAAAGTATCAAAAAGTCAGGGTGCGGCCTATGCGGCGAAAGAGTAATTTTTTTTTTTTTTTTTTTTAAGTTTCGATTTATGGCGCTATGCCTGGCAATGTCTCCCAGCTCAGTAATCAGTGTGTTGACTCACCACTCGGAAACTACAACAACACTAAAATTTGTCTGTCATCTTGGTTTGAAAGTAATCTTTCTAATAGATCTCAATATGTAGTTTATAATAATAATTCCTCAATTTTTGTTATATAACAAATGGTGTACCACAAGGTTCTATCCTAGGACCTAGTACTCTATTGTTTTTAATCCACATTAATGATCTTACACATTCTTTTAAAAATGACATTGTTACTATTATTTGTGACAAGTTTACAAGCACAAATCAGCGCCTTTAACTGCACCTCGATGTTAAATGAAGGTCCTTCCCCGCGTGGGTTTTCGGCAACAAAACAACAACAACAACCAAAAAAAAAAAAAAAAAGCGCTGGGCCTTATCGCCGGCAAATACGGTACATGTATTTATTAGAACATTACAATTCACAGGTCTCGTTAAATCAGTTGATAAGTTTTGAACCTGTTATATGGAGGTGTTGTGGTATATTGGACTTAGTGGTTCATTCACTTGACTCTCAATCCAAGCGTTGAGGGTTCAAATCCCGACCAAGCACTAATGACCATTGCCTCTCTCTGCATTCAAATGAAATTATGGTAGCATCACTGTCCATTGTTTGAATCCACTCGTGCATAAGTTATGAATAATAAGCTGTGCATCAAATGAAAGAAGAGAAGCCAACTTTTCATCCATGATTATCTCATCTAGGAACTTATACAATTGTGATCGGAAATTTCTGCCATGAAATCCGGTTTCATTGTTACTCTGGGACACACTGAGTGATTTCAAGTTGGGTGTTTAGGGCTGGTGTTAAATAAATACGAACACCAGCCCTTATCAGCTGGTGTTAAGGCTTTGACCTCCGAATATCGTCAACTTTCGTTAGCTAGTGTTATCGATTTTGCAAAATTGTCGTCTGCTGAACCGACCTTTGTGGCTGGTGTTAATATTTTACGTACAAATGTCCTATTCACTAACACTAGCCCCTAGGGATTAAGCAAATGTTGATTTCCAGCTCAGTGTTAGTATTGTACTCGCACAACAGTCAACGCATGAACGATGCTAATTTATTGTCCGACGATCACTGTATACATGTACCAACCTTTCTCTGCAAATTTGTTTGTTACCTTGTAGGTTTTGCTGAACGATATTCTCATACCCAATTCTAAAAGCACCGAGGATAGTTTTTTACTGGAGGCTAATGTTTTTTACCTGAAGATGAAGGGAGATTATTTCCGCTACTTAGTGGAAGTGAAGTCTGAGAATGATGGAAGAGAGGGTATGTATATAATAGATCAAGAAAAGTTAGAAAAAGCCATGTCATAACAAGTATAATATATAATGTATCAGTATATATATAGTTGTAAAGATAATTACAAAATGATGTTAAACGATTAGATGTGAAGATAACATACACATACATGTACCTGCCAACCCTTACAAATAATCCGGAATATTCTGCTTTTCTGGATTTCTATAACCTGAAAATCTGGAATGTTCTGATTTTTTAAAATTTCTATTTTTAATTTTTTTTAAATTTTTAAATTTTTTTTGTGTGTGTTATAGCCAAATACTGCTTGTTTTGTCATGTGACGCGATTTGAGAGTTCAATTATTGTGTGCGTTTAATGGCTGCATGATCGAGCAGCGAATTTGTATTCGCTCTTTGGTACAGATTTAGCGCGTATTGCCAGTTACACTGCCGCTGCAAGTGCGATTTCTCATTTTTGAAGACATACCGTGCTAAAAATACCCAATTCTTATTTTCAAATGTTGGCAGGTACAGTGTATGCATACATGTGTAAGCTAAGACAATGTTTGCTTGTTCTTTTGTTTGTTTATGTTGACGTATGTTTGATGATGATGATTGTTTTACCTGACTGCTAAGAAAGCATGTATATATGCTTGTATTAGTAAACAACCAGGGAATCTACAGTGTACTGTTTTTAGTCCTCTCTGAGGGACTTGGTAATGAGGATTAATGTCTTAACAAAGGGCGCAAGCACCGTGACTTGGTTTTGAACCCGGAACCTCCTGATTATGAGCCCTCTGCTCTACTACTGAGCTATGTACATGTATGAATTTCAATAGTAATGTTACGTTCACATGTTAAAGATAAAGTTGAGTTCTAGTCATGCGATTGCATTGTGAAAAAAAAAGGTGTGGAATGGATCAGAAAAAGTTGATCATCTACTGTAGCATGTAAGTATTGGTGTGTACTGCAAGGTCTGGAGGCATCAAAATCATAATAAATTTGGCCCAGTCTTGGTAAAGTAACAAGCACACAGCAAGATGTATATGGGACTACACAAATGGTGTCGGGCTAGTACTACCTGATTTTCTTATCTTTCTATGCTAATTACTCAGCCAGTATACATTTTCTTCCAAAATTGTTTGGCACATGACATTTATTTGTGATTATGAACATTCAGTGTAAGTTTCGTTTGATTCTGTGAGAATTGATCTTCTTTTTTTTACCTGAACTTAAGTTTATCTTTAAGATAAATCTCGTCTCTTTTCTGCAGAGTGTGCCGGTAATTCCGAAGAGGCGTACCTGGCAGCAATGGAGGCAAGCCAGCAGCTTTCTAAAACACATCCCATTCATCTCGGTCTAGCACTCAACTTTTCAGTTTTCTACTATGAAATCCGTAACCAGCCCAAGAAAGCCTGTACAGTGGCCAAGGAGGTAAACCATTTTAGGCCAATATGAATACTCATCTTGCCAATGATATTTCAAATTGTTAAATGTCATTCGCCAGAAGCCCTGTTTTGTATGTGTTAACCCCTGGAAAAATGAACCCCCACCAAATTTTTAATAATTTGTTTTAATTTTAATTTTTTTAATTTAAAAAAAAAAAAAAAAAAAAAAAAAAAAAAATATATATATATATATATATATATAAGCAAGTTTAGTAAAACTGCAATTTCTGTCAGTGCTCAACTGTAGGAGCATATGTAGATATAGGAGTTGGAAGGTTACACTTTATTGGTACGAGTTATACAGACTGTTTCGCCAGAAGGCTCATCTCGGTAACTAAATTCTTGCCTGACTGCACATGAGTGTTTTTTACTTCGCCATGATTGTATAATGTATTTAGTTACTGATGAGCCTTCTGGCGAAATAGTCTGTATAACTCGTACCAATAAAGTGTAACCTTCCAACTCCTATATCTATATAAACTTATTATTACTTATTATATATTATTATATATAATTAGTAATAATAAATTCATAAATAACCAAAATTATAAAAAAATAGTAATAATATGCCAATGTTAATAATGCATTGCTCCTCAGATTAATACTTCATTAAACTTTTGAGCTCTGTGATACTTTGTATATTAGGTGCTTCAATTAATTTCAAAGATATTATTGGGGAGTCTATATTCATTTGTAAAATTGTTTGTTTTTAACATATGGCAGCTAGCTTGTAAAAACATGCACAGTCCTGGGGTGGTGATGGTATTTCTTGAAAATTCATAGTCCACTCTGGTTCCAAACTCCCCATCCTTGCTCCGGTGAAAAGGTTAGACCTGAACAAATATTGAAATACCGTAGGAAGTTAAAATCTTGTTTCAAGAAACAACATGTTTTTCTATATTATATAGGGCCCTTGAATTGTCTTCAAACGATAATTTATCCATGTGTTCAAAGCATACCAAGAGAAAACCATTAGGTAGAATTTAAGAGGGAGCTGGTTGGGGTTACACTGCTTAGGAACTAGTTGTAGAAGGAGCTATTTTTACTTGCACAATGAGCACTTTTTAATTCTGAATCTGTTTGGGACCTCTTTCACGGAGGCTCACACAATACAGCATGGCACACTAGTTCACAGCACAGCACAACAGTACGAAAATAAGTAATTCTCTGCAAACGGTACTAAATTTACTTTTGTGATACTAGGGTTTGGCAGAGCAGTTACAAACTTTAACAATTTGTATTTTTCTCCCCTTATATACATTTTCTAGGCATTTGACAACGCTATAGAAGAGCTGGATTCACTCAAAGAGGAATCATACAAAGACAGTACACTAATCATGCAGCTCCTCAGGGACAACCTAACTGTAAGTACCATAGAGGTTTACTTGTAAGGTTGTCGTGGTCTAGTGGATACGTCACCGGACTTGTGTGGATCGCATAGTTGGTGGTTCAAGTCCCACTGCGGCACTAATGCCCTTTGAAATGAATCAACATTGTCACTCTCCACCCAGGTGATCTGAATGGGCAATAATAATAATAATAATAACCCCAGGCCCTCTCTTAGCACTTTACAGATATATATTATTACCCGGTCATTGGATTCAGGCTTACCTGGGTGGAGAGTGGCAAATGTAGATCAATGTCTTGCCAAAGGCCATTAGTGCCGCGGCGGGACTTGAACCGCGGACCTTGTGATCCACAGTCCGGTGACATATCCAATCGACCACACCACCTCTTCAGGTACCAGAAAGAAAGACATTCCTTGAATGCCTAATGGTGCTCTACTTATGCCAGGGTAATCATAGTACACCTCTTATAAACAGTAGTATTAAAGGTAAAGACCAGTTTTGGAAACGCCCCCCCCCCCCCCCCCCCCCCTCTCAAAAAATAAAATGGAAGCTCTTATTACCAATCATGTGAAAGAATATGTTTTGACTAATACATGATGATTAAAATATTGCCTGGAGACCGCCTACTTATTGATATATTTGGTAAATTAGTTTATCTATTGGGACCAAATAGATAATACGCACATGTCGCGCACGTGTGCGTAGTCCCATATACCTCTTTCTGTGTACAGTGCTTGTAACTTTATGAAGACTGGGCCAAATTTCTTATCATTTTGATGATTCCAGAACCTTGCAGTACACACCAATACTTATATGCTAGATGATCAACCTTTTCTGATCGATTCCACAACGTTTCTTTCACAATGCAATCGCATGACCAGAACTGGTCTTTATCTTTAAGCTCTTCTATTACTATTATCATTATCATAGCCCTTTACAAGAACGGAATACAAAATTTGTATTGAGCTTCAGTTAATGCCAAATAGTGGTAGTCTTGATTCAAGTTACCGAACAAGCACACTCTTAACCTATCGTGCACTAAATGATCTAGCTCCAGAATATATTTCATCCCTTCTATCACCCCACTCTGCAGGTCGTTCTGGTTTACGTTCATCACATAATATTAGACTTAAAGAAATACGTACCAAAAGAAATTGGGGGGATAGAGCATTTGCATCAGCAGCTCCTTCTTTGTGGAATAAGTTACCTTTCTCTATTCAGACGGCCAACACTCTTTCTACTTTCAAAACTGGGCTTAAAACTCACCTGATGCTCAATGCATATTGTTAAATTTCAATGTTCTTTTTATACAATGCATGCAAAACAAACAATCAAACTGTGCCACATTGTATGTACCTTGGCACCATGAAGTTGTATGATTAAATGCAAGTTAACATTTAATATTTCTTTAATCTTAAGTATGTTAAATATTAATTTTAATTATTTTTATGCGCCTTGAGCATCTCTAGAGATGGATATGTTGCGCTTTATAAATATTGTTATTATTATTATTATTATTAAAGAAGCGGGTGACAGGACAGAAAGTACCAAATATGTTTTAATTGCTGATTTTGGGGGGCATTGACATTTCAGACAACGTGATGAGTAGAATATGTTTCAAGTTTTATTCTTACTGTTTTCTTTTTTCTCTTCTTCCTCGACAGCTGTGGACGTCGGAACAGCCATCAGATGATATTCCAGAATAAAATCATCTGATTCTCTTCAGCTCAACCCTGAACTTATTCATGTTTCTGCTGGATAAGTAGATAGACAGTGGTTGAATTATCTCTTCTTCTTTTTTTTGTAATACTGAATATTAATTGAAAGTGTTTATATAGTAGTGACTTAGATTTCAAACAAAGATATTGACTCTCGACTCTCGTATCCTAGTCACACCAACTCTTGACTCTCATAACCTAGTCACACCAACCAGACAGAAACCAAACCGACAGGTAGGCTGAATTAAGTTACCCCGGCCGTTGGCCAAGAACGGGTGTGTTTGGAATCGGGGCCCTGTGTCATAAAACTTGATATCAATAACAAGTTACAAGCTACTGTTATAAGCTACTGAAATCATGGCATCTGATTGGCTGAGAGCAAAATTGTCATAGAAGTTTAGCAGTTGTTATAGATAACAAGTTTTATGAAACCGGCCCTGCAGATTGGTGGTTTGACTAGGATGGGGTCAAAAGTTTAGGATTTACAAATGCTAGCGAACTCCTTTATACTGTGGTTTGAATTAATGAGTGTATGTGCCAGGCTAGAATGGCAACTGAAATGAAGAATTTATGTCTGCATTCTATGAAAACACTGTAAAGTCACATCAATCAGTTACACTGTACCTTAAAAACAAGATTCTTGAAGAAAAAAAAATGATTTGACTTTGAATGTAATATTAGGCGGACTTGAAGATCGTGTAAATGGATTTTATTTCTGGGAATTTCCCTAGTTAAATCGTTTAGAAATTGTAGACCTAGGTGTCTACCTAATATTTACATAAGTTGAAGTTAATGATTCACTAAACTAGAAATACAAAGGGCAATCAAACCCTTATAATGAGTATGTTTGTATGAAGGCAGAAAACTAAGAGAAACAGAATGGAAAAGTTTGAAATAAATCGGACCAATTAAAAGAAAGTTATGATTGTTTGAAATATGAGATCATGAAGTCTATGCTAATCTCAAATTAGCAGTTTGGTCAGTGGATTATGACGTAGTCGTGGATAACTCTCCTGTTTGTTGTGAACAAAAAAAACATGAATTTCTGTACTTTTGCTAAGTGCCTACTCCCTTTGGGCATTACTCAAACTATAATTATGGATGGTATATAATTATCAGTCCTCTAAAGAAATAGACCCTCCTGAGTCATATATTTTTGAAAAATTGGAATTTTTGTCATTTTGTGTGTTGATACATGTACAAAGGGATAAGTTGTCTACCTCTACATGTATATTGCAGAGACATCAACGATTCAGCCAATTTGAAGAGCCCCTAAAGCGATGACCACTTTCAAAGATTCATAACTTTCTCAATTTTGTCCGATTTTATTCAAATTTCACTAGCCTACTTCTCTTATGTTCCTGCTTTCCTATAGAGTAGTTTGTTATCAAGTTTTTGTACTTCTTTCCCCAGTTTCGTAGAGATAAATTTCCAAGTTAGGAAATGCATGCAACAGTCTTTCAGTTCTTGTTTTTTCGAGTAGACGAATAATCAAGAACAATATACCATTTGAGCATTGCTCCCTTCTTATAGATGAAATATTAAGTGCGTTTTTCTCAGGAGTGTTGACGCATGATATGAAAACGTGATGTTAATATCAGATGTCCGTAGTAAGACGAGATCATGATAATTTGTTAATAATATGCATTATGCAATAGTTCATGTTTTAGCACATTTCTCATATTCTTTTTTAAAATAACCAAACTTGTGGTAAGGCTTTATGCTACATTTATATTAATAATGACACTTTTTCATTTTCTTTGTAACTAAGTTTGTATTTTAAGTATGCACAAAACATTTGTATTATCAACTGATGTTTGGATCATTATGGGTTTATTTGGCGGTTTATACAATATTTTGAAGATTTAAGAATGGCATAGGAAAAGCCTGCATCACACATAGTGTGACGCCTTGGTGGACTTGATATTCTCTGTGTATTTTTGTTTTGTAATAGTTCTAACTATATGTAAGTTTGAAGTGTCCCTATAACTTAAGAATCATTCTGTCATTTCGTAACGCAAACATGGCAAAAATGAGAAAAATGCTAGAAAATAGAATGCTATATAGTGTTTATGAATAATATATACATAAAATGTGTGATGTGTAAAACTCTGAAATGAATGCACACAACAGATTACATCTTTATTAAGAGGTATAAAAAACCTTTATTACCAAAAAATGGGGGCGGGGGAGGGTCACACTACTTCACAATCATGAGGCAGAGTGCATCCCCCCACCCCCTTTCTGGTGGATCTTTGAATAAGCAATACCAGAAGTGAGATGGTCTCATAATTATTGTTATCTATTGTATTTTGATGACAAATTCTATTGTCACCATAATAAAGTTTGAAAAGGTTTGCTCATTTGCTTCGCTCATGCTTGTTTGCACTCTTGATATTAACCAAGAATTAATTGTTTTATAAAAAACATTTGAAAGGGTCAGTCGGTGAAGGATACTGTTACGATAACTGTTATAAGCTACTGAATTTGTAGCATCTGATTGGCAGAGAGGCTATTTGTCATAGAAAATTGAGCATTTGTTATTGATAACAAGTTTGATGAAATAGGGCCCTGGTCACTGATGATATTCAATAAATGATTAAGTCAGCACCAGATATCACATAACTTTTCGAATTCAGTATGTGCGGTGATGCATCCCTTTCTCTGTAACTTGAAATATTATAGGCCTATTCTGTTTTAATAATTGATATTGTATTTGCTACATTCATTACATTTTATAAAGTGGTTTGTTTCATTCAGTGGTTCTAGTGTTATTGTTCTTTTGTAATTGCCTTTGGAAATAATGTTGGGGCACGCACCATACACGCATTGCTTCTTTAGCATGCCCCTCTATTTCATTTAGGTCAACAATATTCTGTTATCATTTTCAGTTTTATTTCTATATTTTATACAAGATAATAACATTGTTTTATACCAGCTAATTACATTGTTTTATATGTCAACATTGAATTTCATATTATTTTGTACATGCTTTTATTGAAACAGAATTTAATTAAATCAAATGAAATTGACCAATATACACACACCAAAAAAAAAAAAATAATAATAATTATGATGTTTCTTAAACTTGTTACTCCATTCAACACTCCTTGTCACTCCATTCAACACTCCTTGTCAATGTTGTTACCTGATAGAATCGATGGCAATGCCTATATCCTCTCCTTTATTAAAATAGGATTTCGTTCTCATTAATTAATTCCAATCACCCCAAACCTAAAATGACCACCATTATCTTCACTTCTTGCAAGTAACAAACCACCGTCACGATAGAAAACAATTTTACATAACTGGTAGCTATCCTATGCCTATATCCACTTTTATGCAGTACTGTGCTTTACTTTGGTTCTTGTTTATCTATTGTGTAGTTAAGACTTTGGTTTTTGGTTTACTCCTGCAGTACTTCAATTCAATTATGATCAAGTCTTTAATTTGTAATTGCGTTGTTTGAAGTGACTGTGTTTAATACAATATGAATGTTAAACAAGATAACGATTTTAAGAAGTTCTCACGATTGTCTTTCCTTTGTGTAAATATTCGTTGGGTGTTTTTCAGCTGGTATATGCGTGTGTGTGACGTTCAGAAAAGTTTTAAAAGTTTAAAAATATTTTGATGTTTTGCTAGTGGTAAACTATATGTAAGATTGAATAACAATAATAAAATGAGATCAAAATGAGATCAAAAGGATGGTCAAACAGAGGTAAATCTTCCTTTTGCAAAGGCGAATCATCAGAGTGACCTAAGGCTCTGTAGTCACATTATTAAGTAATATTACTCCACAGATTATACATCAAATAATACACCATCCTTTTGATCTCATTTCTTCTGTGGGAAAGGGCTGAATACAAGAAAGTTGCTGGAGAAAGATTCTGACCACTAGTTGGGCTAGGATTCTTGTTTCCTAAAACATTTCTAAAATCAGTAAGGATCTTTTGTTAGGATGTTTGTAAATCACCCCTCCCTTCGTAACCCCGGAGCCAAGGGGGTTTTCAAATTGAGAATTACCGGAAAACACCCCCCCCCCCCCCCCCCAGCAACCCACCCATTATTATTCTAGAAACGCCACTCGTACAATTAAAACCATTAATTTTCTCTCAATTACACTGACAGATTGTGTGCGTCATCATATATGGCAGGTTGAGAGTGTAAACGTGCATTAATGTGCCTTTCAAACCTGTAAAGATAAACCATAAACTTCATCATTCTTTCAAAGAACAAAATGTTATGCATCATGGAGAATTTCAAGTTTAAAGGTTTTTAAAATGTTTTTATTGAAAAATTGTTAACAAAAACAACAATCTCTTTGAAATCCTTAAGGGCAATTTAAAATATTTACAATGGAATCTATATAAACATTACACTATGTTGCAATAACAGAGAGAATTGTCTCGTAAAACAACAAAATGATGAACATTGTGAGTACATTAACATGAGGGGTGTGACCGTTAAAGACATTTGAAATAAACCAGCGTCTCCAAATCAATGCCTATCTTCATAGTCCACTCTTATACCGAGGTGGGACGGTAATTAATTATTTTTCATCTCAATTTTACATTCTCTTTTTTTTAAACAAAGGATGAATAAGCCTGGTATGTTGGGTGGCGAGTTTGGAATTTTCAAGCATATACACACATAAGAAAATAACGGGCAAAATTAATGCCCAGAATATATATCACATTCCCTGTCTCTCTTTTTACACCATCTAATAAAAATACTATTTCTGGTAGCTTGTTTAATTGATTGGATATCAAAGAAATAAGTTCGGTTTAGAGGGGTTGTTGGCCCTATTCTCAGATTCGTTCAGCTTAATTGTACAGAAACAAATGAGCAGCATATAGGAAACGATTTGTTCCAATCAGTTAATTATGGCTCTGTATATATAGGCTATGTGGATCATCAATTACGTTTATGTACAATTAATGTTAACACGGTGAACAGACCATATGCAATCACTGTCGTCCCGAATCACACAGATATATGATTGCACCGTTTTCCAAAATACCCCTCCCCCCCCCCCCGGCCCCCCTTCACTCCGCCCGCAGAATACCCCCAGGCCATACCAGAAAAACCGCGCGCTCGTTAAGTTGTCACCAATCTTACCGTACCCGGCCCTGTAAGCTATAGCCTACTAGTACGGTACTACTGTACCTCTAGCTAGCTAGCTACCAGTGATGTTACGGCGCGCGCAATTTGATTTCGGATTGTAATTTGCAGGCTTTGACTTTGAGTTTGAATACAGCTAGCTGAGGAGATCGAGATCGAGATTTTTAAAATTCTAAAGGAGGATCAGGAAGCATCAAACGAAGCTACTGGACTGGCTGAAATAAGTAGGAGGCTTATAGCAAGTACATGGTGAGTAGGTCGATCGTAGTAGTGTAGTATCCTGCGCTCAGTAGAACAAATTAGCACACGCTCACTTATCTCTCCGCCGGGCCCGGCCGGGCGGGCTGCGGATCATCACCATGAAGGATTGGCCTTGGTTAAATTGTTTGGTTTTTGCTTTTTTGTAGCATGGTGGAGTATTGAGTAAATAATTTAAAACATGGTGCCTTCAGGCAGATTATCATTTTAACTTAATAATACTATCACCTCATTAATGGATATTGTAGGATTAGGATTCTACTGCCTAGATCTACTGGAAACAGTCACAGTGGAATTCGAAAAATGCAGAATCATTCATGCCGCATTATGATTATTATTTCTTCTTCTTCATCTTAATCTGCCTCTTTCACTCCTGAAGATTCTTGCAGATGTAAGGGGTGTTCCATACAGGACGTGAAGTGTCCTATTTGAACAATTGTGGAATATTTAGATGATTTTTGTTGTGTTATTTATAAATAAAGAGTAGGGTCTAAGGAGTAATTATAATGTAGGTCTCCATCAGTCCATGCCACTGTGCCAGAGTCACGGGTCCAATAATATAGGCCTAGTCATACATGTAGTTCTGAACAAGCGCCCATATCTGCCGTTGAGTTTCCAATTCCAGGTGTATCTATCATAGTTCCAAGACCAAGTCCCATCTTCCTTCTCCAATCTGAACTCCTGAGAGAATACTAACAAATAAACAAAATGTCAATAAAATTCTTGAATCTTGATTCAAAGATTTACATACAGAAAGATATTAACTAGGTCTATATATTAATTAGATATTATTTAGATATTAATTAGATACTAATTAGATATTAATTAGATATTTGTTTTTCTTTTTTTTCTTCTGCTAACTAGACCTCTAGATCTATAGAGAAAAATTTAAAGGAGGTTGAAAAAAAGCTTTACTGATCATCATAGAACTAGAACTTAGATGGAAAGTCAATGTGAGCTTTGAGTTTAAGCTTGTAACCAAAGAAAACTCGAATTTTTTAACGAAATGAATGATATACTAGAAACTACAAAAGTAGGGGAAAAAGCTTCTTTAAGGGTATTTCAATCAAACAAAAATTCTTTCACACACAAGTTTATGGAAGTGAATTAAATCACAGATTTGAAGAAAAAACAAACATGGGACAATGTATATTGCTTGCGATTTAAATCAAGGTGATTTGAATCGCACCAACCCTGGTAGAAACTAGAAATTAGATCTGACCTGTATCTAGATTCATTTGTTAAACTTAAACCTGAAAATTTCTGAAAATGTTAGCATTGTCTAAGTTAATGAGAAAAGATCCATGGCCAACATGTATACATGCAATCATTAGGAATATGTTTCTTCTATACTTTGATGTTTAATGTTTCAAAACACAAAAATCGAATTTTTTAACGAAATCAATGATATACTAGAAACTACATAAGTAGGGGAAAAATCTTCTTTAAGGGTATTTCAATCAAACAAAAATTCTTTCACACACAAGTCTATGACTATGGAAGTGAATTAAATCACAGATATAAAAAGGAAACAAAACCGGGACAATGTATAGGTCTATATAGAGATTTAATCAAGGTGATTTGAATCGCGCCAACCCTGGTAGAAACTAGAAATTAGATCTGACCTGTATCTAGATTTATTTGTGAAACTTAAAACAGAAACTTCGTGAAAATTTGAAGCTTGGTCTAAGTTAATGAGAAAAGATCCTTGGCCAACATGTATTCGTTCAATCGTGCAATCATTATTGGGAATAAATGTTTCTTCTATACTTTGATGTTTAATGAGTCGAGTATTAGACTGTTTACAGAGTAATTAATTTGCTGTATATCATACTCTTCACCAGTACAGAACTAAGGATTGAACTGATTTGAAAGGATGGAGTCTGACAGCCTTCCATTCTCTGTGACTCTGTCTGATGACATCACACCACCGTTATCTCCTGTCTTACCACAAGGCGATGATCAACAACAAAAGAGAATCAAACTTAGTCAGGATCTAGGTAAGCATTATATTGACAAAACCCTTTTTGTATATCTTTTTGTATATGAATGTTTGCCATTACTACTTCCTCACTCATTGTTTAGAAGTTTCTTTTTGTTAATGGTTGAATTTGGGATGAATTGTTTTGTCTAGACGTCTAGACTGGGATAAACATACATGTATGTACCTGGTATCAACATTGTAATTTTGTTTGTAGGAAGTTTCAAGCAAAATTCCTCACCATTTAGTCTTAAGGAATCATTTTAATAAATGTATGAACAGTCCTATTGCCCAGTTGACAATAATTTGGTTATTTATATTTCAAATAACTTCGCTTTCAAAGAGTTTTTCATTTTGATTTTTTTCTTCTTCTTCCTTTTTGGGGGATTTTTTTTTGTTTAACTTTGTTATAAATAGTAAAGCCAGGACATATTGTTTTAGAGTCTTGATGGTTTATACATGTACTTCACACAGATATCCCTTGGGCACCGCCTAGGTTTGAATGTTCTCGTCACAGACAAAGCTCATCGTCATGGTTACCTGATAGCAATGGATTCCTAGCATCCGGAACTATTAGCAGGTCAGTGATCTCCTGCTATTAAGTATAAGAGTATTTTTGTTGGGTAATTGCTTTAGCTACAGTCAGGTCATTATCATTTGCTGGCAGGTTGATAATACATGTAAATACATGTTGTAGCTTACCTTAACCCATTGCGTGGCTCTTAAAGCCTTAATGGGAACAAGAGAATTCAGTATTCTACATGTATGCGTTGATAAATACAAAGATCTGTGAATGCTTAGTGTGGTTCTGCAATATCACATCTAGGCAGATCATTAATTCCTCTGTTACATGTGATTTAATGATTGCGTGCAAGCAGGCATATCGTCAGTGGGGTGACAAAACCTCGGATCTCAATTTTTCTAGATTTTGATTTTTTTGCATAATTTTGTACCTAATGGCCTATGACACCACC
>JAVYIG010008454.1:20000-89228 GCA_035222895.1 Strongylocentrotus droebachiensis
GCCATAGATCGACAGGTATACACTCAGATCTTTAGATCAGTGATTTCTTTCCTTGTTTAATTTAGCTGAACTCACATATATTTCCACCTGCAAATTTTGGTTATTTGGTTGTTTTTATATGTACAGATATGCACAATATGAATATCTGCATAATTTATTGCATATGAAGTATATTCCCCACATTGTAGAAAATGTGTAACCCTACACTTTCAAGATTTACTTCTAAGGACAATGGTAACATTAATACATCTGATATATGTCGAGGGGAGTGTGCAGCAGTTGTCCAAGGGGTTCAGGGAGGAAATCATCTCATTGTTCACAGGAACTCTTATTAGATTTCTTCAAAATTTCCATCATGTCAATGTTTATGTATTCATCTTTTTCCCTTTTTTTAAAGACAATTTTCCCCCTATTTAATAGTTTTACAGAGCTCACCTTATTTTTTTCTTTCTAAACATGTTCTTGTGAAAAGCCTGTATCAATCACAACTCTTTTGAGGACATGTACATGTATATGGTAATGGTTTGATTTATGGATAACACCCATTATTCATACATTGTAGATCTCAGCCTAAATTATCTCTGGCTTAGTATTCTAATAGGTTATGCCATGATATAAATTAATATCGACTTCTTCTTGTTTTTTATCTTCCAGGCGTCACATGATCATCTTCTTGTTCATTGTCATCTTGATGTCAGGTGGTACATTATTCAAATCCTCCATCATCTGCATGTATCTACTGCAGGTAAGTCAACATGAGCTGCCATTCTCAAAGCTCTATTTACTTCATCATTTACTTCCATGCATCTGCCACTGAAGTTGGTATTTAAGGCATCAATTTGTTTTGGTTTCATCCACTCCTACTGAAAATTTAGATTATCATTGTCACAAACATAACATGAAGCCAAAGGTAACAAATATTCCTTAACAAAGTTAGTTAGATAACTTTATCTAATATTTCTTGGGCCGTTGATTAAAATCAATAGATGGATTGTTGAATTTCTTATTGTTTGTTGCTGTGTTCAGATCTTCAAACGTTTATGATAAGAATGCAGGCTCTATAGTAGGTCAAGTGGATATATTACTGCATTATAATTTTCTACCTCACTCAATTAATATTTGAAAAATGATAATGCACACTAAGATGTTTTCCTTTTCATTTTTTTAAAGGAGTTGTCTATTTGTTCGTATTGTAGACCTGTTTTTATAAAACAATTCATGCATGTTCTCTTTTGCTCTTTCCATCCGTTCTCTTTTTTTGCATCTCTCACCCTCTCTCTCTCTATACCTCTGTATCACTCTCTCTCCTCCTCTCTTTCTCTCTCACTCTCTATCTCTCTCTCTCTCTCTCTCTATCACACTCTCTCCCCCTCTCTCTCTCTCTCTTTCTCTTTCTCTCTCTCTCTCTCTCTCTCTCTCTCTCTCTCTCTATCTCTCTCCCTCTATGATCTCTATCTCTCTCTTAGGGTCATCTCATGAGATAGAAGTAGTGAATTGTTTTAACAAACAAGTTGAGAGATTGATGCAAGATCTTCTCACCATCGCTACATCACGTCACAATCAGGTGAGATAATGCATTACATTTAATTCATCTTACCAGTCTATATTTAAATTTCCTAAGATATATATGCTTTTGGTAGTTTTTCAGTCTCTTCAGCACCTTTTATAAGGCAACTAGATATTGGCGCTTTATAAATACCTGGATTGGATTGGATGTTGCAAATGCCATGCATACAACTCTGTATGAATTTTTTTAGAGTGGAATACACAGGAAATTTATATAAAGTGTATTTGTCAGATCTTCAATAACAATATTGTTTTATTTACTGGCTGTTATCTCTGAATGAAATCCATTGGACATCAGACATTTCTGAAGGACATCTAACGGGGCAATTTCAAGATATTTGGTCATAGGATGTCCCAAATACGGAGTTAAGAATATAAACTGTTCTGTATATAAACTGACATCAGATAGATTATTTCACTTAGAATTGTTTAATCTCATACTTGTTCTCAACAGGGCTAGTAACTTATCTGAAAGATTTTGAGAATATTATGATCTTATTTACTGGCAGCCATCTTTGAACGAAGTCCATCAGACCTCTCTCTTAGTATGGTTATTAACTTATTTGAAAGATTTTGAGAATGTTATGATCTTATTTACTGGCAGCTATCTTTAAATGAAATCCATTGGACACCAGATATATCTGAAGGACAATTAACAGCAATTCCAAGATATTTAGTCATAGATTGTCCCAAATATGGAGTTATATATATATTAACTGACAGATGTACAATTTCACTTCAATTCTTTTAATCTAATCATAGCTCTTTGTAGGGCTATTAACTTATCTAAAACATTTGAGAATGTTATGATCTTATTTAAAAAATGATGATGAACTTGTTTGTTAAAGAATGATGAGAATAGGCCTAACAGGCAGTCAGCTCAAGTCTTTTAGCTCCTGGATTTTCAACTTTGTGATCATTGTTGCGCTCAACGTCGTGTTATTACTGTTATTTCTTTCTAATTTATGTTTCCATATGTTGCAATAAGCTATACTTCTCGTATTTATACTGATTTATTTTTCAAATTCAATGTGTCATGTTATGCTATGTTATATATTACATATGTGTTATCAATTTTGTTTGTAAACTTTTGTAATTTGGCTAAACGCCGCAATGAAAGTTTTATTTGAAATAAACCATTTTAAATTGAATTGAATGAATTACTCTCAGCTATCTCTGACTGAAGTCCATCAGACATCTCTATTCCCATGCACCTGTCTGAGGGAGATGTGGCTTCTTCTCATCCACCTGCTGGATCATAGACACATGAACAACTCAGCCACGGTAAGTCTGCCCAACGCTGCAAGAATTTGAGGGAAAAAAGCTATTTAAAAAAAAAAATCAATTGCAAGTTGAGTGAACACATTTGCATATGCTTATGTTGCCATGCCATACATACTGTAAACGCTGATATTTTAGCCTGATTAATTTTTTTGCGCTGAGCGATCCCAAAACATATTTACAGGTTCTTAAATTCGCGTTGCATGCAATTCAGCCCATTCACAACACGCATAAGAAGTCATGCTTATATTTTTTGTGAGTTCTACAATTCGAGCTTGCCAATCTTAGCGCGATATCCGTGAAAATTAATGTACCGTGAATATTTCTGCGTTTACAGTATTCTCAACTGAGTCTGTATATTTATTTTCATAAAAAGGAAAATATATTTGCTTCCTTTATAAAGTTTGCATTGGGATTTTAAGAACTGCAACAAAAACTAGGAGGATTAAACGAGAACTTACAGTTTGAAGTTTGATCCGTATTTTATGAGTATTAGGAGGTTAGAGAATACATGAGAGCCCGCCCGCAACGCTACAATCAATCTTCAAAGCAACTGTGACTACTGATGAACAAATAAAATAAATAAAATAGGACTGATGAGAACATACTAATGATCCTGAGCAAGGGAGGGAGAGGTAGGGCATGTATTCTCTAACCTCCTAATACTCATAAAATACGGATCAAACTTCAAACTGTAAGTTCTCGTTTAATCCTCCTATTTTATTTCATATTTCTCGGTAACGAGAATACATGAGACTTCAAAGCTCAGTAGTCACATATGCGACAATAATTTGTCAACAAAATATCAGGAATAGCTAACCTGGTCCTGGTAGAAATCAGAATCAGTGATGTAGGACTGCTTGAGTGAAAGTAGAATGTCCCGTATTCACTGGTTTGTTGTAGTACTTTTCAAAAGTTTTCTCATTGGCCCAACCGGCATGCTTGAGAATCACATCCATTGGGATGTGCATCTTCTTGGCTATTGAAGTAGATGCTGCCCTTGTAGAGTGAGACTTGTACTGGTCCGTATCGATGCCAGAATTTTTCATCACAACTCTGATCCATCTCGAAATTGTTTGCGAGGATGCCCTTTTGTGTGGCTTCCGAAACGAGATGAACAGGTGTCTCTCTGACTTCCTTATTTCTTTTGTCAGTTTTATATATTGTTCAATGCAATGTACGGCACAAAGCCGTTCATCCTCTGGGAATGCTGATATCTTGACCATTATACCAACATTTCCTGGTTTACTCTGCTTAAGCAGGCTATCAACGTGGAATTCCACCGAGTCTGCCTTCAAACACATCTTGTCCAAATTAAGGTTCCACAGAGTTTGTACTCTTTGTGCTGAAGTAAGCGCAAGTAACATGCTCAATTTTTGAGTCAATTTACACAAAGGAAGCTTATCATTAGCTGGTTGAAGACGAAGGTAATCCAATACAATACTGACGTCCCAAACCTGAGCATAGCGTGGGGTTGGAGTTCTTAGCTGGAAAACACCTTTCATGTACTTGCTTATGATAGGATGTGAACCAATCGTATAGTTGCTATCATCCAAACTCATGACTGATGCCAGGGCACTCCTTGCTGTATTGATAGCACTATAGCTAGCATTATGTCTGTAAAAAAGGTCACTGAAAAACTCTAAAATATCCTTAGCTTTAGCCTGCATCCATGGAAGTTTGTGCTGTTCGCAGAAAATTTTCCACTTGGAGATGTAAATGTTGTATTGTTTCTTTGTTGATTCTCTCCATGATGCACCAATAATGTCTGTAGTTCTCTGTTAATCCATGTAGGTCACAGTGTGCACGCCAAGCCTGCAACAAAGGAGATCAAGATTAGTGAGAGGGTGAGGACTGCCAGACACTGGCTGAGTGAGAAGTGAAATGTTCCATGGCAAAAGCATGGGCTCTTCGAGCAACATTTCTTCAAGAATGGGAAACCAGGCTTGTGTAGGCCAGTTTGGTACCACCAATAAGCCTCGTGCATTGTCTACTTTAATCTTCTGTAGGCACCTTGGAATTATGTTGAAAGGTGGGAAGGCATAAAAATCGAGAGTACCCCAGTCTACGGTGAATGCATCCACTGCCCAAGCATTAGGGTCTGGCATCCACGAAATATACTTTGGTAGCTGAGCGTTGAGCCTAGTTGCAAACAAATCTACCTCTGGCAGACCATATCTACCCACTATTGACTTGAACATAGCCCTATCGAGCATCCATTCAATGTTGTCATTAAATTTCCTAGACATGCGGTCTGCTTCAACGTTTAGAGTACCTGGGAGATGAGCAGCCGTTAACCAAATATTTCTATCCTTACACCACTCCCAAATTTCACTGGCCATTTCATTGCAGGAGTGTGATCTAATACCTCCCATATAATTGAGGTATGCAGTTGCGGTCATATTATCAAGCCTAATCAGAACATGTGTATTTCTCATGTTAGAACAGTAAGCTTTCAACCCGAGGCCTGCTGCAAGGGTCTCAAGATAATTTATTTCATTATTGTGAGCCCTAGCTAATTCTTGGCTGTTCCATCTGCCCCCCGTTTGTGATTTTAGATCTGTAGCACCCCAGCCTTTTCCACTGGCATCGGTGCGCAATTCCATCATGAATTTCCCATGATGCATAGGGCACTTAACTGAAGTAACATTTGAAACCCACCAGTTTATTTCATCTTTAGATTTAGGTGAAAGTACCATGGGTCTGTCAAAGTGCCCTTTATTGCACCTTAATGCTGCTATTTTCTTTTTCTCTAGTGCCCTGTAATGCAGTGGCCCATACTGAGAAGCTGGAAATGTTGCTACTATTTTCCCAATTATCTTCGCAACTTCCCTTATGGAGGGGGCTTTCTTCGCTAGCAACCCAATGCATGCCTCTCTTACGTCTTTGCCTTTGTTAACAGGCAGTGTAATTTCCATTCTAATTGTATCAAGTCTGAATCCAAGAAATTCAATGTCTTGAGTCGGTTCAAGCACCGACTTTATTGGATGAATTATGAATCCCAGTCTACTCAGCAACATTGTAGTAGCTGTCACGGATTCTAGTGTTCTAGACTTGGTTTTACCAATAATTATAGTGTCATCCAAATATCCAACAACTTTGTGTTTGGATTGTCTAAGACAGGCAAACACAGGTTTGAGAAGCTTAGTAAATAGCCTGGGGGCAGAGCTTAGCCCATTTGGCAGGGTTTTAAATTGCCATAATTGTCCCTGCCACACAAAGCGAAGGTACTTTCTAGATTCTGTATGAATGGGTACCGTGTAGTATGCATCGCGAAGGTCGACTGAAGCCATGAAGTCTCCCTCAGACAAGAGGGAGACAGCAGTGAAAATGTTGTCCATTTTGAAATGGCAATAAGTAATGTATTTGTTAAGTTTGGACAAATCCAGAATTAGTCTAACACCTCCATTCTTTTTTGGTCTTGTGAAAATGTGTGAAATGAATTCACCATTGACGTGTGAGCAACGCTCAATGACGTTTTTATTTTCTAGAGTATTCAACTCCTCATGGATCTTAGCCATCTCCATAGCATTTCGCTTGTAAGTGTGGAGGGGCTTGTCTTGTATGGGGGGGAATTTGTCTGGATCAAATTCCAGTTTGTAGCCTTGAATAGCTTGAAGTAAGAATGGATCTGAAGTAATTTTGCACCAATTTTCATAAAATGGCTTCAGTCGACCTCCGACCATATCAGACACGGCTTCATTACAAACACTAACCTCTTGAGTGCTTGAGCCTGAAGGGGAATTTCCCCCGACTACTTCTTGCGATGGTACGATTGTTTGCCCCTGTTGGGGTGTAGGTGTGTGATGGCTGTTGTTTTGAATTCCCTTTCTTGAAGTTGGAATTCTGGCGCTGCCCTAAAAAAGGGCGCTCTGAGTTCCCATACATACGGGATGACGAATTGCCTTGATCTCGATTGGGGAACCAGCCAGCTCGTTTCATGGTGTGCTTGGCATAGTCTGTAACCTTGCGATAAGGATGATATGAGCGTTGCTGCCTGTCTTGAGGCTGGTTTCTCGTGTTCATAACACCTGCCGTGGCTTTTTGCTGTTCTTGCAGTTCTTTAACCTGGCGCCCCAGATCCTCGCCAAACAAGTGTTTGGTAACTGGGTAAGTTGGCCGGCACAGATGATGAAAAAGAGGGTTGAGATCCGGTTTGATCAAATCCTTCCTCATGGAATTTATGCCGTAATTGGCATTACATAGCAGCGCCAATGCATCATGCTGCTCCTCGGTCATCGTAGCCGGGTTCAGAGAACGTGCAAAAGCACACAAGCCTTTGGTTAATGACTTCTGGATGTACTGAATTTTCAGATCTTTATTTCTAGTTGCTGAACGCAAGTTTTCCCAAATAATTGTGTTCACTCTTGGAGTGTCAAGCAATTCACAGTTTTCGGGGGAAAGATATTTCTCAGCCGCCTCATCCAGAGATTTTTCTTCCAGTTTGTTGCTCATCAAATAAGTCATAGATTGAGCTATGTCGTCATGTAAGGGGGCACCAATCCCCGAGGGCATGGCAAATTTTGCGGCGATCATGGGAATTGAATCTTGTCCCTTGCCGGCAGTAGTAGGCACACTACCAACAGCTCTGCCCATGCTTCCGACATCGTCGGTATCATAAAGAAGTTCGCTACCTGGCGATTCACTTCCATCATAAAGATCATCGGCCAAAAGGCCTTCCCCCGAGGTCAATCTTCCTACCGAGAGGGGCTCCGTGTTTTTATCAACCGGAGAGGAGAATGTCTGTGGGGCCAGAGCCGGCTGTGCCGGGGCAGGGATTCTCTCCATTAACACAGAAAGCATGTCTTCCAGCTTATCAATGCGTGAATCCACAGACTTCGATTTTGAGTCCGAGCTCGGCTTAGCCTTGCTCGTGTTGTCAACCTCGCGGTTCGGCTTAGCCTTACCAACACATTTATTGTCAGAGGATTTGACTTTCGTCTTAGACGATTTAGTATTTTCTTGCACGCTCGGCTTTGCCTTGCTACTAAATTTGCATTTGGGAGTACCCACAGCAATGCCCGAGCTCGGCTTTGCCTTACTCGTCAGGGGAGAAACACCGGGTACGGTAGGCATTATGGGCCCGGCTGCCTGCGGGTTAGTACCCGTCCCCGTGATTGCAGGTTCCGATGGTGACTTGCTCGTGCCCGGCAGGCACCGAGCAGAAGATGGGATTTCAAAATTTGTTTTAGAGTCCCAAGATTTGTCCATTTTAGAACAAAACCTGTTTCAAAAGTATCAGAAACTTTTCTACGAGCGAATTTCGGCAAAAAACTCTGCCGGAAACGAAGGATTGCAAAAATATAAACAGATTTTTGCAGCTCAAAGATTTCGTATATCATACGATGTAAGCGCGACGAACGTATTGATTGTAGCGTTGCGGGCGGGCTCTCATGTATTCTCGTTACCGAGAAATATGAAATAAAATACAACTCTAGATGGAAGACTCTTCATATCATTATATATAATTGTATATATGCAAGGAGTAGTATTGAGTGGTATATCAATGATATTAAGGTCAGAGTTTTTCATTTCATGTAAAATTCATCTTTATTTCACAAAGGTTGATGTAGACATTGTATCGATAAGGCACATGGATTTGGTCTGATGAAAATTGCTTAAAAGTAATAACTGAGTACATCACAGTAATAAGTCAAGAATGATATTGTGTTGAATAGTGAAGGGTTTGTGGGCTAATACTACAAATGACTTTACAAAAAGATTTTAAAATATCTTTTATGATTTTTTTTTAAATTTTGTATATGTAACCTTTATTAAATCAATGTACATAATCCTAAATTTGTAATGATATTTGAATCTTTTACAGTCGTTTTGGGGCACCCTTCATCAGCTATTGTGTCCTGTACTAGAGAAGACTGATGAACAACCGCAAGGAGGTGGGTGTTACCATAGTAACCATAGTACATTTAACTTTCATAGACCCTTGTGCCATGCAAGTGAAATTTTATATAGAACATGTATGATTTAGATAGTCTTCCGGTATGAAGTACTTTTTTTCTGCAATAAACAATGAGCATGCAGAAAAATTATATTGAAAACACATTTTATGCCTGTCAATAATCAGTTCTAGTTTCTCTTCCCCTTTTTCCTCATCTTTATAAGTTTGCATTTTTAATTCTTCTCAAACATCATTCTACACTGTTGCCCATAACTATGGAATACTATTTTTTTTAAACCTCTTTTAATGAAGTGATTGTGACAACATAGTTTATTCTTGATAGATAATTAAGTTTATATCTTATCATGACTTTATTGATCAATCTAAATTTAAAATTAATATAGAGATTGATCAATAAACTTCTGAGAAGATATAAACATTTCAATCAAGAGTAAACAATTCTGCACTGTTAATACATGAAAAGGGGTAAAAGAAATACTTTCAACTTTGTGCGCAACAGTGTATAGTAATTATCAATTTTAGATCAAACTTTCCAGTGCTACATGTATTGTTCTGCCCAATTCCAATGTTATATATGATATATTTGACAAAGTAAAGCCTCTTTTTCTTGATACCGCGGTGAGGTTTAAGACTATTAAGTAGGTCTGCAAGTTTTTTATGTAGTTAATCTTCTTAATAGTTATTATGATGATGATGATGATGATGGACCAGTGGCATGCAAGGAGTTCTAAATCACATTGGTACTAATTTATGCATCATTGTCTTGTGGATGATTGTTCCTTAGGAGTGACGACGGCCAAGGATGCTGAAGGTTTATGCTGGTGGTTACTACAGCAACTAGCATCTCTCTATCGTTACGACAAAACAGGACAAGAAACTACACAGGTAGCCACACACTCATCATCCCTACAAGCATTTACACTTTCAGTTAACTTTCAGGATAGAACTCTTACAGGGCTGAACTGATCACATGCTGTTCTACAAATTGGCAATAATAAATTTTCTTTTAATGCTACATTCTACTTATGAAATGTTATGTCTGTGAAAAAATATACATGAGTAATAATAGTCAAAAAGGTGAACAAATTGCAAACTTGTATTGATTTGAATGATAAGGGGTCCACACCGACTTTTTTGGGGGAAGAATGTCCAGAATGAATTTTATTAGAGTGTGTATGCATATTGTATGCATATTCCCTGTGATGAAAACTTGACAAATTGGAGGTCTGGACTGACATTTTTGGCGCCAACTTGTCACTGGTGCCTGTTGGTGTCCAGCTCTGCAATAATATTGTTGTTATCAATGCCTTTGTTATTTAATCGCAATGTTGTCTAGATAGTACGGGTATCACAGTTTGAAGATGATGGTTTGCACCATTGACCTATGTTATATTCATGAGGGCATGCTTTCTATGTTATGTCATCCTGTATCGCTATCTACTTGGTATTTGTCTTGTTGTTTTGTTCTCTTTCCTTCAGGGCCATCCCTCACAAGCATTTGCTTTTCTATGGGTCCTTTCCATATTCCATACTGTATTTTTGTTTTATTGTTTGTATGTTTTTGTTATGGATTTCGTTTATGGTTAAATAAAATGTCTTAAAATAATATTGAAATATCTTCTTTCCTTTCCTTCTATTAGCCGATTAGCAGGAGTCCCTGGTACTTGGTCGAGGATATTCTCAAGAAAGTCTTGTCTAAGGTGAGGGATTAACAATTTTTAAAATCCATTGTGTACTGTAGGTGATGTATTGTCATTTAAATAGCCAGAACTAATTCTATAAGGCGAGGCGTCAAAAATAAATATACCAGCCAGCGGCAGCTAACTGCACTTGTGCGTCCTGGCTGCATTTGTTTAATTAGCTCAGCCGGCTACCGCTTGCGGTAAGAAATGGCATTCAAAAGCATGCGCTGGCTGCCGCCTTTCGAATGGAAACCGAGCCTCAGATCCCAGCCTGGCGCAAGCCGGCTGGGCTAATAAGAGAAAAATAATTGCCCCAGCCAGGCTTCGGCCGTAATTGCAGCCTCGATGCGCCAATACGTGAGGCGGCAGCCTGCTGGTATCGATATTTTTGACGCCTCGCCTAAATGAAAATTTGTGCAGTATTTTGCCAATCTACACCATAGTTGTGATACCAATGTTATGCATGTAGTTTTGTTAACTTTTATTCTAGATGTATGTGTATATTAAAGAATTTTAAGTGTTAGTCTTTTTAGTGTTATCTAGTATTGTTAATTTATTTCAAAAGAATGCACAACCTCCAATAAGTGTCCATTGATAATATGAGTAAGACAAGTCCTTGCCATGCAAAGTAAGGTCTTCAACTCCTACCTCCTTATCACAAAATGAGGACTTTGGGCTAAAACATTACCCCTTCTGTAGACAAGACGTAGGTTGGCTCAGTCTTCCTTTGTTAGTCTAAGATTGTAACAATGTAAACTTTCTATAAATATCAGCCTACACACCTTGCCTTTTCTTACCATGGACCTTACTGCCTATCACGGTAAATGGTTATTAATAAAGGGGACACAAATATTTGAGAATTGAACCAAGTATTTCAAAATACCACATTGGTAGAAGCTATTTAAACATTTAAAGGGATCCAGTAACTTTGTCTCAGATTCTGAAACAAAATCCTGGATTTAGCTCATGCTGCAATGATATATATATATATACCTTTAGGTCATTCAGGACCCCCATGACTTTTACAAGCCAATAGCCTGTCTGATTATTAAGATATTTATGATTGGAATTACACAAATTTTAAAAACCATTTTTCATAACCCTACAGTCTATGGGGGAAAACGAGTATGGTAAAACCGGTCACTCAAAGATTTTTACTTTTTTGAGGCACTTCTTGATAATTTTGAAGCACACTTTTTGTTAGGGCTTCAATATTACATCATATAAACAGACACTGATAACACGTAGGACCATGCATCCCAGATTTAACATTGTTAAACAATGCCTTTAATGATTTTTGTTGACAGGATGCTGAGACATCAGAGGCCAAGCTCCTGTCCTATCTGAGACATCTCCTGGTCCTATGTCAGCTATGGGAGCCACATACAAAGATTCTTATTGGTCTCTGGGATCACTTCTACAGGAAACTGGTATGTAACAACTATCATCTTGCTATTTATCTCCTTGAAACTAAGACATCAGACAAAATAGTTTAGAGACTGACCAGTATTATACTGTATTGGTTTTGATGTGTGCCAAAGCGTCATGTTTAATTAATTGCATGTGTTACAAGTTGACTTGCCCCTGTTTATTAGAACACTGTATACCAACCAGGCTTCTTGTCGGCTCACTTGCCAGTTTAGTCACTTCTAGAAAGGGAGAAAGCATGTATGAGGGAGTGTTAAGGAAAGATGTATTGTAGACTAGAATATTGTATCTATTTAACATAGCCTTTCTACTGGTTCAGATTTCTCAAGAAATTGTGTCTTATTTGAGTGTCAAATTAGAGTCTGTGCTCGTAGACTATTTTAAGGGTGTGCACAAACGTTATGTAAATATATGAGTGACTTCAGTTCACTTCAATTTATTGGAATAAATGTCACAAACAAACAACAAAACAATGTGAAAAAGCATCTCTCTCTCTCTAAGTGCCATATTGTTTGACGTTGGCGATCATGCTGTTCCACAACCCTCGGCTCCTAGCCTTCTGTATTAGTACCACTCCCAGTTCTTTCACTCCTCTCTCTTCCAACAATTTCAGCAGACTGTCCATCCAAAGTATCCTCCTTCTTCCCCTACTCCTTCTTCTCACAATTTTCCCTGTCAAAGCAAGATTCTCTAGGCCTTCTTTACGTGTAATGTGACCCATGAACTTCAATTGCCAAATCAACATCTCACGTATCATTTTCCTTTGCACTCCAGCTCGTGTAAGAACTTCGTCATTACAGGGGATTTTCGTCATTCTTCTTATAAACCACATTTCTCAACTTTCCAAACTCTTTTTAGTATCAGAGGCTAAAGTCCATGTTTCACTACCATAAATAAGTACTGGGTAGATGTAACAATTCAATACATATAAAGAGTATATGCATATAAAAGTGATTACGATATGTCTTTCAGAACCACCGTCTCACTGTTCCTGGGCAAGGCATACAGGGTCTGGCAACTATCAGGTATGTCAAATGACTATTAAACCTTAATCAGGCAGATTTTCTTTTCCTTTAAAGGCCCACTGTACTGCTTGTAGCTACTTGCTCCCTCTATATAGAAAACAATGCCTAATCGGTGACCATTGGTTCCCCATGATCCTCTTTTTCTTATGTTAATTGAGAGCTGAGTTGATGAGAAAGCCACCTTTCAGTTACCACCCTGGGTGGTCTAATCCCTCCTAGCCAAACTAGTACAGACAGCCTTTAAGATATAGTAGGTATCCTAATAAAGTGCAATTAAAAGTGCAATTTGTTTGAACTACAGGATCTCATTTTCTAAAGTTTTGTCACATATTATACAGTATTGAAGGTTGTTGGCTTTTGATTGTAGATTGCATCTACTAAAACATTCAATGAATTTATCTTTATGCATTAGGTCATGACTTCACACATAATTAATGTAAGGAGAATTATAAGGTAATAGAGGAATTCCCTGAACCCTGTGAACACCTATTGGTTGCCTCACTGGAGCACCATGAGCACCCAATGTGTGATAGATGTGCGCACTATACAAGACATTTTAAGTTTATTATCATTTTCTTGGTCTAATGTATAAATGTTTCATGTATGGTTTACTTTTATTCTTGTCTTTTCAGTAAATCAGCACTTGGCTGGTTTCAGACTTGCAAGAAACGTTGTGATGATCAGAACTCAAGGTAAGAAATAATACATCAAAGATAACATTTCAATCCCATGTTACTTACAAGCCAACACAACTCTGCTGGTATTAACCAATTTGAATCCATCTTCTGATGACTTACTCCTTAACTATTCCAATCAGAATGCACAGTTGTTGATGAGGTATACATGTATCTTTATCCATTGGAACCGGTCAGTATACTACAAGTATATCATTCCTAAAAAAGTATATCAAACACATACATGTAAGCTCTGCTAGCATTAGCCAGTAAGGATGTATATTTTATGAGATACATCTGAGAATGTGCTACATTTAGCCAATCAGAATACACCTTTGTATTTGAACTCTCCAAGCATGAACCAATTAGGCTCTGTCTTTAATGAGTGACAGCAGCTACAATAAGCCAATCATGGTAGTTTAGTGATTTAGTAATTTTAAAACACCTGAGATATCACTGTTTGGATACACTTTCAAACGAGTTGAACCTACAATTTTGTAGCACGAGCCAAATGGGCAATTAACTTTCATGGCTTATTATGTCAAGTCTTGCACACATTTTGAGGACAGATATATTCCTCACATGTAGAATTGTATATGAATATATGTCTACAGTCAAACCTGTATATAAAGACCACTCGAGTCAGACATAAATGTGGTCTTTATATGCAGGTGGTCTTTACATACAAGTTTGTTTGTTATATGTTTTAATAAGGAATGATGTTCAAGGAAAACAAATAAAACGATCTTTGTAGGCAGGTGGTATTTCTATACAGATAGATGCTTAAAGCAGGTTTAACTGTATGTCTTGTCCCTGATGCAGTATTGTCATAATGTGAATATATGATTGGTCAAAAGAGATTATTCTTTATCATTTCAATAATTTTGTATTGATTCAGTGGTGGGCAGGAGACAAGTTTTCATCTCTTCCTCCGTATCCTCGCTTGTAAGATGACAAAATGGAACGCAGCTAACAACACACAGGCATGGAAACAGCTTCAAGGAAGGTAGGTACATTTAATACATGTTATGTAATGACGGTAATAATAATGATGAAAAAGATAGTTGCTTTTTAACACAGGGAAGTTTCATCAGTATTAGTGCTGTCCTTCTTTAAGGGCTTTGTAATACCCCAGCAATTGCCAGGTTCCTATTTACACCGTGGTGGAGGGTGGAAGATGTGGACTAATGTCTTGCCAACAGACATTAGTTCCGGGCTGGGATTGAACCCTCAACCCTTGGATTGAGAGTCAAGTGAATGAACCACTATACCATGTCAGCCATACACAATGAGGCATGTCAAATTTATTTGGTAATTTTGTAATCAATACATTCCCAAGTATTGTGGACCACTATAACATTAAAAGTATAATTCACCTTTAAAATTCAACTAATTTCATTTATTTTCCACTTTAAATGATGTAAATGGGTACCTGGCAGATATTACTTTCTTGAAATGCTAGAGCGCCGTATTGGCAGCCGTGCTAAGGCCAGGGTAATAATCAGGAATGCCAGGAGTGTCAAGTCTGACAGACATGAGCGCTATACAAGAACCCACTATTATTATTATTATTAAAATACTGTGAACGTACTGATATGGTATTACAAATATAAGATTTAATCTAACTTTGGATTAAATGTTTCCTCCAGATTGTATTCCAAGTTTCACAGTCGTACCATGCAGGAGCTGGGTGATATTGGTCTGCAACATTTCTTTGACCTCTTCTTGACCCTTGCCCTCTTGGTTGACCTTTCATCTTTGGTAAGAGTCACCTCATGACTGTCCACTTTATTTACTGATTGTAGAAATATTCAATGTCTTTTATTTTGTGTATTAGTACCTGTACAAAGTACAGTGATGTGAATGCTGTTAGAAATATTCACTAACTTTGGTTCATTTTATTCATTAAAAAAAAATAGTCAGGCATACATGTAAAAGTCTTCACCTTACCTTGATTGTGTAGGATAAAGTGATCAATAAAACAAATTAGGAGATTAGCCAACTTACAAGTTATTATCACTTAATAAACAATCTTTTTAATGTTATCTGTGTGCATGTGTCTGTCTATTTGTCTGTTTTCAGAGTGTTTAATCTTGATATGATACAATGTACATGCATTAGATGTGGCCTGACACATGCATGTGTTACATGTGGTACAAATATACATGTACGGTATTTACCACAATGATTTATATCAGCTCTTCTGACTTATCTGCCACCCCACTTCTCCCCCCCCCCCCCCCTCTCTCTCTCTCTCTATCTCTCTGTTTCTATCTGTTTCATGACAGACAATCCGAGTGCTTGACTTTGTTGATCTGGTTCCAGTCACCAACACGAACATCAGCAGACAGCTCTTGATCTGGAGAGGTATATCCATTGCTTGTTGTTTGTTTGTTTGCTTCTGTTTTGCTTGTCAGAGATGTGTTGGTTTTTTGTGCCCGGGCCCCAGCCAGAGAATCTTGAATTCAGGGCCTCTATTCAATTTCATACATTGTCTAAGTAAACTTTTTACTTCGGATATGGCTAAGTAAAATGTATAAACTCGTATTCAGATTATATTTAAGCAATTTGCTAACCCTAGGGTAAAATACTTAGCCAAAAGCTTCACCTGTATACCGAAGTTGGCTAAGTATCTTATCTAAGCCAAAAAAACTGAGTAAAATACTCCTATTTCTGACATAAGTATAGAATCGAATACCTGCCCAGGTTTGTAGTCATACATGTATCACTAGTAATGATCTACCAAACCTGTACATAAACAAGAAAATAAAACTTTTACGCCACTAACTGCTGAATTCTCTCAGTCACATCTTAAAGGCAGATGAAAGTTCTGTGACTAAGGAATTTTATTCAAAGTAATGTTTCTTTTCTTTGTTTCTATTTTTCTTATCAACAATGTACTCAAGTATTAGATTTGTATGAGATGAGCAATTTTGGTAATCCAGATAATTGTATGGAGCTTTAAATGAGCTTAATATTTGAAATACATGTTCATGTACATTAGGTATGCTGGTCATTCATTTTTAATGCAAAATAAGCTTGTGTTTTTACAATAAGACACAACATAGAGAGTATGCTGTGTATTTGTATATTCAAATTGTAGAATTGGTAACTATGCCTACTTGGAATATTTGCTTATTATTGCCCTAAAATCTAAACATGTACCAGTGAAAAACAAATTTCTGAATGGATAATAAATGCTTACATTAATTTCATTTTACAGGATTACTTGCTTTGTGTCTGGTTCATGAAGAAAAGCAGTGTGATCTTGAGCTTGTTTCTGATAAGCTAATGACCTCCTTCAATACAGTAGTCAGGTGAGACATCTTCTCAACGTATACTTTTATGTCATTAGCAACTTTACTTTTCTATTGCCCATATCACGGATTGGAAGGAATACATTTTGATACCCTGTATGAAATATTTTGTTGTTGGTGGTGTGGTGTTATTATGATTTGTATTGTTGTTTTATACAATTACATGTTTTATGCAGTTACAAAATGTAATCCAAAAAGTTACTGGATACATTATAAATCTTGGTAAAGTTACAAGCACTGTACACAGAAAGATGTATATGGGACTACGTGACATGTGCGCAATATCTAGATATAATAATTTACCAAATATATCAATTAGTAGGCGGTTTCTCAGCAAAATTTGTATCATCACGTGTTAGTCAAAACATATATATTCTTTCACATGATTGGTATTAAGAGCTTCCATTTCATTTTTTGAGAGGGGCCGTTTCCAAAATTGGTCTATACCTTTAATACTGGATAATTTACAATCATAATGGATACTTTACAATCAATACCGGATACATTACAATCAATACTTTATACTGTGCAATCAATACTGGATACTGTGCAATCAATACTGGATACTTAACAATCAATACTGGAGACATTACAATCAATACTGTATACTGTGCAATCAATACTGTATACTGTGCAATCAATACTGTATAATGTGCAATCAATACTGATACTATGCAATCAATACTGTATAATGTGCAATCAATACTGGATACTGTGCAATCAATACTGTATAATGTGCAATCAATACTGTATACTGTGCAATCAATACTGTATAATGTGCAATCAATACTGGATACTTTGCACTCAATACTGTATAATGTGCAATCAATACTGTATACTGTGCAATCAATACTGTATAATGTGCAATCAATACTGATACTATGCAATCAATACTGTATAATGTGCAATCAATACTGGATACTTTGCACTCAATACTGGATACTGTGCACTCGATACTGGATACTGTGTAATCAATACTTATACTGTGCAATCAATACCTGCATACTGCGCAATCAATACTGGATACTGTGCAATCAACACTGGAACCATTACAATCAATGCTGGATACTGTATACTGTGCAATCAGTACTGTCTACTGGGCAATCATTACAATATACCGTGCAATCAATACTGGATACTGTGCAATGAACACTGGAAACATTACAATCAATGTTAGATACTGTATACTGTGCAATCAATACTGTTTACTATGCAATCAATACTGCATACTGCGCAATCAATACTGCATACTGCGCAATCAATACTGTATACTATGCAATCAATACTGGGTACTGTGCAGTCATCAGCAATGCAGAAATATTTGATATAGTCAGTAACGTGTGAGACAAATACATGTACTTTAGCAAATTTGATTGCATTGTGTTTGAACGGAACTTACAATCAAATCAAGTGTGATACTGTGCAATCAATACTGGATACTGCACAATCAATACCGGATACTTTACAATCAATAAATCTTTGATGTAGTCGGTAACGAATGCGACAAATTTGATTGCATTGTGTTTGAACAGAACTTACAATCAGATCAAGTGTGATACTCTCAGGAAGTCTGATTGCTGGAATCTTATCGTGTGCTACCTGGAAGGAGTTCAAGAGGTCATTGATTCTAGCAACCTTCTCAATCTATCTGAGGACAAGTTCATTGGTCAGTCACATGATAATTATATCACCTTTTAATTTTAGTGAATTTAGTATTAATCGGTTTGAATACTTAAGTGGTAATTATTATCTTAATGGAATCAAACCTGTTAGTGTATACTCTGTCCACTGCCCTAGAAGTAGAAGTAGTAGTTGCCATTCACCGTCGATTTTGCAAATTTTATTCATCTTCACCTGTTTAAATATTTGAAATTTCAGCTCTATGATAAGTATTTTACTGTTTAGAGGTGAAAGAAACCAGGGAGGACCTTAATGCTTATTTGATTGTCATAGAGTGGTTTTGAACAGGAAAATTATAAGAATATTACACAGTCATGTGAAAGCAAAAGCAGATATTTTAGGAACTAATTATTTCGTTTTAGATGGTTGCTTCCTATAAGGTGCCAACAGCTTAGATAGCTAGTTATTGAAAACATTCAACGTCTCATCAATAAAGATTCCAAATGAATGCCCCTTCCAGATCACAGTATGGTTGTTGAAGATCTTTCATGGACAAGTCTTGATTGATCTACATGTATGTTTCTTAGAAACTTGACATAATACATCCCACTTTGGATTGAAACTAGTATAATAATAATAATAATTATAAGTATGTCAGACTTATATAGCGCATAATATATTGCCATCTCTATGCGCTTTAATAACAAATAGCAAAAGAACAAACTTATACAACATTTGGAATAGTTACAGTAATTTAATTACATTAGTTAAGAAAGTATGGCAATACATGAAGATTCTAAATATTTACTTAATTGAAAACAAAATAAGATTAAAGGAGACAGTATAACGTGATCAAATATTTCTATCGTAACTAATTACATAATGTCAATTGCAGTTCAATTACAAAAGGGAGGAAACTGTCCATTTTTAAGACTGCTTAAAATTATTAATGGAGGGTGCATCTTGGAGCTGGAGAGGAAGTGCATTCCATAATGAGGGTTCCAGGGTGCTAAAATCACGTTCCCCGTAGTATCTGGTACTAACTCCAGGAGTTTGGAGGAGTTTCATATCTCGTAACATACATTAGGAATGTTTTATTTATTTATTTTTCAGCTAGTGGTCTTGGAGAGTTGCTATCATCAGCTGGAGAGCAGGAGATTCGATCTGTTCTCATGTTTGTACAAACTACCATGGCAAGACATAGGTGAGTTTAATCTTTTGATTCTTGTATTCATTTTTTCATGTCATTCATAAAAATCTCTGATGTTCTCTAGGTCTCTCTATCTCTATATGTCTCAGTCTCTCCCTCTTCCTCTTTCCCTCTTTCTCATTCTTTCTCTCGCCCCCCCCCCCTCTCTTTTTCTCTTTCCATCTCTCAATCATTTCCTCCCCTACACACCATTACACATTACCCCCTCACTGTAATCAGATACATGCCTTGACAATAAAAGCCTCATTCAGATATGAGACAGAGACTGAATCATATTTAAAAAATATTTTAAAAAATGACATAAAGTGTAATATGCTTCCCATTTCTGCATCTTACACCACAAAGGTCGTTGAACCGCACAGGACCTTTGTTGTGCACCGTTGCCATTTACACATTTTAGAAAGAACCACCCCTGTTTACCACCGCATATCTGAATGAGCTTTAATATCCTTAAGCAATATCATTACTCTACATCTGCCACTCTTGCCTCTGGATTCCAAAATATGTACCCGATGGGAATAAATTCTTTAAATGCTTATAGAGATTTATTGTTACATCGTGGCTAAAGTATGTTCCTAGGAATAACTTAATTAAATGGCACAGTTTAACTGCATTGTTTATAAGATGTTTATCGCTTAATAATCCTGATGAGATCCTCATTCACAGAGTCTGAATTGTGATTTTATTATTGTTTTACAGGAGCCTTTACAAACAGCTCACCAATCAACCAGCTAACGAAACAAAGTTGAGTCCATTAATGACAAAATACAAAGGTAATGTATCTTGTTTTCTCAGGTGTATTGTCTTGATATCAATAAGATTTAATAGACGTGTTCATTTACATGCAAAGGGAACGTGGTTTGACTTTAATATTTGCAAGAGACAATGGTAAAAAAAAATCGTCCTACAAATGTAGACAGCCAATTGTAAGTGTCACTATTACAAAGGTAAATCAAAAACAGAGTGCCTGGAACAAACAGATATTGCTACGTTTCCACACTTTTCAAGGATGCCTTTGTTACTTCTAGCCATGATTGTCCAATAGATAGGTCATTTGAATGACTGATTAATTCATTGAGTGATTGGTTGATTTGTTAATTGATTGATTTGTTAATTGATTGAATAGATTGATTGACTGACTGGTTGGTTGATTTTTTGATTGATTGGTTTATTGATCTTCATGTTTAGTAATGTCCGATGCTCTATGGAGTCACATCTATCCGTTTGTGAAGCTGCATGCTACTACCCAGACCCCACCTTCACAGCTTGCTGACGTCGCCGCAGGATTCACTCTTCTCGCTGCTGATATGTAAGTCTACTATCTTACTGCTCCATGTAAAGTATTAGTGGCAGATCTAGGGGGTTGCGCACCACCCCCCCCCCCCCCCTCTTTTTTTTTGAAACCCTAGCTCTGGTAGTTCTCAAGTATTTTGTAGCAACAAATTACAGTATTTCATGCCAAAAGTCAAAACGAATACTGGATGTTTCATACAAAATACAGATTTTTATATCCATCATGGAATTTGGAAGGAAGACCACAGATTTCATGAAAAGATATGATGAAGAAAGAATGAGGAGGATGCTGGAGACAAGAATAAGTTGAGGGAGAAGTGTCATCATGTTGCAACCCTTGGTAATCCCTTGTAAGAGGGAAAATGCTTACTTTAATAAATGATGATGATTCAAATAAATTCTGTTAAACTTATTAGAAATATCAATTCTCTCCTACTTTTCATAAATATTTGAATGACAAAATCTTCTTGTGAAAATTGGCAGTTCTAAAACGATTCATGTAACCGTTAGAAAAGTGTGGTGAATAACTTTATTGTTCTCGATATCAATAAAGGAATTTCATGACAGAATTTTGTAATCTACATGTACAGTATTGTCATTGTCTGATACTGATCATTAACACTGGGCTGCCGTGTAACAGCAGTAGCACTCCTTGAAGTTCAAACTTACCTCTTTTTTTTTCTCCCAACAACACCTTCTCTAAATGTAATTTTATTTTATTTCAAGATACAAAATGATCTTGTATTTGTATAATAAGTGACCTATATGGCCTTGGTAATATAAAATTTGTACCGGCCATTGATTGATTTTGCAGATCATCGTGTTGCGATACACCAGTGTGGAATCTCTTCCAGTATTTTGGTCTACAAACCAGCAAGGTTCATCCAAGGTATAGTGCTGACTTCAACTAATATCAATCATCTTTGTTAAGATATATCACGTGCAACCTGTAGACTGCAGAATTCTTTCAATCCCATAGGCTTAACACAGAGACCAACCAGCTTCTCCAGGCATTAGATGATTAATGTAGCACTTCTACTCATGCACACAGACATATTCAATTCAATTCAATTCAAGTTTATTTCCACATTTGGTCAAAAACTAAGAAATACAATTAACATGTTTATTTAACAAAGATTCAAAAGAAACACGTATAATGAGATATAAAATTCGTAAGGCGCCAACTCTACTTGAAATCAAATGCTTAAGGCTCACTTCTGAAAGGAGAACTCACATAAGAGCATCTGCATTATACACAAAAGAACAACAGGAGTAAGATAGAACGTACATAAATGAAAGAGAAGTATAAATGATAGCCAAAATCAAACACCCATGGACTCTACAACAAAGGTGGTAGGGTCCATGCTTCAATTAATCTCTTGTTTCAAATCCCTGCATCATCTGGGCATCTGTGATCCTTTATTGATTACTTCATTTCTCTCTCTCTCTCTCTCTCTCTCTCTCTTTCTCTCTTTCTCTCTTTCTCTCTCCCACTCTCTCTCTCTCTCTCTCTCTCTCTCTTTCTCTCGCTCAGGCATCATGTTTTCTTGATGAATGCAGAGATGCCAACTAGTACGGATTTCCCGTAATTGGTACGGAAATTAACGACCATTACGGCAGTACGGAATGTTGTCTAAAAATTATGTTTTTTTGTTTTTTTTTTTGTTTTTTTTCGCATAGGGATCTATCGTAGCAAGTGTTGTACAGTATGGTGGCCATCCAGCACTTGCTGCATGAGAAAGATGGAAAATTATCAAGTATTCTCTTAATAGAAGCCAATTTTTCATTGAAAACTTATGTGTTGTGATGAACTGAAAATCAATATTTAGCAACTTTGTGGGAGTAAAATCACAACAAATTTCAGATAATCATGCGCGCATGCATGCGTCCGCTTGCCATTCTTTTAAGATTCATGGCGCCGCATAGGAAATTACTGATTTATTCCCCAAATTACTGATTTTGAGCCTTATGGTTACTGATTTGTGCTCTGAAAGGTTGGCATCCCTGTGAATGTTGTAATTGATGACTATCGGTAGTATAATATCTGTTAGGAGCCAGAAGGGCATTAACTTTGTATTGAAGTGCTAGTGTACATAAATAACATGAAGAGACCACTAAAGAAGACCTACATCATATACACGGATCTGGCTAAACTTCTGATCCTAAATAGACAGGACTTTGTCTGGTCAAAGGCCGATCCTGTCATTGTTATCTCTATTTCCCTTTCTCTGACACACTTTTCCTTGTTTGATTATTTCAAATATTGACAAATGTATTGGTTAAAAGTCAGTGAGACTTATAGAGGACTTACAGTTGGTAGAGCAGTGGTCTCTTAATCCGACGACCCCGGTTCAAAACCAAGGCGAGTGCCCTTTGGTAAGGCATTAATCCTCATTACCAGGTCTCTTGGAGAGGAACTTAAGCCGTCAGTCCTCTGGTTGCTTACTATTAACAAGCTTTTATGCTTTCTGAGCAGTCCCGTAAATAACCACCATCACCACTAGATGAGTTTCATCATGTAGCTCTATCTGACTAACCTGTTTGATCCTATCCCAGCATCCGAACCCGTTACCTGTGTCACCTGCTCCCTAACCAATCCTTCATGTAGATCCATCTGAGTAACCCTGTTTGATCCTACCCCAGCATCCGAACCCGTTACCTGTGTCACCTGCTGCCTAACCTATCCTTCATGGAGAGCCTGGAGACTCCATCAGGAGCCGACTCCATGGATTGTCTCCTGGTACGAGCATGGATCCATGCATCTATCCAGACACCAGGAGCCTCGGAGCAGATGCAGGAGCTTGGACGGCTGGTCATGAAGCTCCCTCAAGTGGTCAACATGATGCAGAGTGTGGTAAGCTACTCAGTGTAATTAGTGTTATTTATCCATTTGAATGACATACATTCAATTTGCAATACTAGGAGTAATAACCAACAAATTTCTGATGTATAATGTGATTTATTTTGGGTGATAGGAGTAGGAGCAGTATACACCCCTTCACGGTTAAGGCCGCCATTTTATTTCGCGAGTAAACATTGCGTCATCAATGTTTTCAGATGCGCATGTATTGTTGCGTCACTGCCTGTGCGCCATATTGACATGTCTGAGCATGCGTACTCTTGTAACCGTGAAAGGGTGAATTTAATGAAAAGCCGTTTAATTTACATAGATATGATATCAATTTAACAATAGATTGATATCAATTGCACATGAAAATAGGCAGTTTTAAATTTGATATTGAATGCCAATGAGACTGAAATCTCAAGTGTAGAATACTGTGGTACGCCCAGTAACATGGTATGGAGGAGAGAACTGCCTGCATAGCAGTAAAGGAAGGCCATGTGAATAAGCTGGAAGTTGCAAAGATGAGATTGCTTCACTCTCATATAAAAATAGGTTCTTAGAGAGAAACAAACTGCTAGGATTTATAATCAATGAACTGTTTTAGCTCTGTTCCTTTTTAATGCTATCTATTTCTATGTTTTTAGGGTGCAGATGATAATCTGACGGCTTCAAACCAATCTCCTGTCTTCAGATTCTTCCACATACTGGGAAAATACACTTCATCAGCACAGGTAAAAGATCAGCTTATTTTGTATGATAATCGTAATAATGAGGGCTTCATATTCTATTTCATTTCATTTAATTTATTTTCAGTTCAAGTTCAAGTTCAAGTTCGTTTATTCATTTCAATTTCATAAAAAACACAGCAAATGCAAATAAACATACTAGTATATATACATACAAAGAATGTTCATTTAATACAATAGTTTCAAATGGAATGGGAGAACAAAGGAAAAACCCATGGTGGCCTTGTATAAAAAGTTCCCAGAATATTATAATATAATCTGAATACATATTAAAGTCAGTATACTTTGAAACATACATGGAAGAATATAAACTTAGTTTAAACAGAACTGGCCAGGACTTCAATGTAGGCTTAGCTTGATGCCTTGTGACAAATTAGTACAAGCAAAAGATATAAATTTAGGGGTTCCTGGTGATGCAGAAGCAGAAGTAACAAAGGGAAGAGAAAAATTATAGGTAGAGACTGAAGAGTGATGGGGGAGAAAGAGAGAGAGAGAGAGAGAGAGGGGGGGGGGGGGTGAAGTGAGAAGGAGTTACTGATGATTGCACTATCGTTGCTAATAAAGAAGACATATAAAGCCCACATGTCTGTCATACCAGGACACTCTTGATGGTCCGATATTAATTACCCCGGTCCTTGCTGGCGGTCGAGTATGTAGCACTGTGGCTTATCAGGTACCCAGTTAGACTTAGGTGGAGAGTGGCAAAATGGATTGATGTACGTCAATGGACGTTAATGTAGGGCTGGGATTTTAACCATCAACCCTTGGATTGAGAGTCGAGTGAATGAACCACTACACTATGACACCTCCAAAATATCTTCGTCTAATATTGAAACTCAGTTAGTAGTTTTATTTGTTGGTGTCAATGTACTTCAAGATTAAGTTTATTTATTTGCTTGTTAATTTTTTTTGTTTTAATTGCTGCGTCTTTCATAGTGCATCTACATATTTGCAAAGATGGATGAATGGATGTGAAAGTTATTGAATTGGAATTGAAAATTAATTTGAACAATGTTGGTATTGAATCTATTATACAGACTTACCAAGACAAACTGAAACGTAGGAGCATAGCACTGCAGTACCTTGGTGACCTTGTATCACTGGTACGAACCCAGGTTAGAGGTCAGAGGTCATTGGAGGAGATGAATCAGATGTATGTAGTAGTGGGTCATGCCGTCAAGCATTGTGGGAATGTTCTCTACTCGCAGGTTAGTAATGGCTGTGTGTGCGTGTGTGTGTGTGTCTGAGAATCATCGCAAAATAAGAATGTTATGTTTGTCTGTTTGTCTATTATAATTATGTATCTATTGTTAATTCTTGGGTCAACGTACTTTAAGGCTATTTGATCTTTTTTGTTAACCCCTCATTCTCATAATATGTTTTTGTCTAATTTCTCAGTGTTGATTTCTATTGATGACATTCTGTTTCATATGTATTATATATATGTTTCTTATTGAGAGTGAAATAAATTCAATTGATTTGAATAGCAGTGAATACAAACATAAATTTATATGCCATGAATGCTTTGGGAATAATGCTTGTACAAGGCCTAAGGGCTTTATTTATGTAGTTCCCCATTTCATTTCTAAATTTGTTCATGAATAATTTTGTATCAATGCAATTTTTAATCGAGAATGAAATAAATGTGAATTCAATTCAATTCAAAAATGTACCCAGGCTTTGGGACTGGCGCTATTCAGAGTACATCGCAAGAATAAACAGAAAGCCAAAATCAGACAATATAAATGGAAGCTACTTAAAAAAGTGTGTGAAAATAATGGGCTCTGATTGGCTGCCAGATATAAAAACTAAACTATTTCAGAATAGTATAGTATTAATGACTGCTTTGAGAGAAATAGTTGTTTTTATATGCTCAAGGGAAGGTTAGAATTGTGCTATTACCCGAGGCGTGCCGAGGGGAATAGCCCAATTGTAACCTTCCCGAGAGCGTATAAAAACAACTATTTCTCGAATATTAAAGCAGTCATTAATACTTTTATATGCCAAAAAAAAATAGACTAAAAAATTAAAAATAAAAAATACTTTTTTTTTTGGTCGAAGATGAGATTCGAACTCTTGCGTACAAAAGGTGATGTATCTAAAGTCAGCGCCTCAGACCTCTCGGCCATCGCGCGCTATTCACATGCTTGGCAGTTTTGTACGATATATACATTAAAATGGATTGAAACCGGCTTCGCGTGTGATGAATGCTTCGCAAAAGCTCCATATACGGACTCTTCTTTTACTTTTGCAATGCATATTGGCACGAACTTAGATCAAGATCTATCGGCAGATGTTGTTTTTTTGTTTTTGGAAGTTTATTTTCGTCTTCATGTCAACAATGCAAGATAAAATTGTCGGTAAGATCGATCGAGATTCAATTGTATTGAAATTACCGACCAATTATTCGCACACATACGGTATCCTCCATCGCTCAAACCATTTTTTAACATGTAAACCTATGGGGTAACCATGGAGACTGACCTATTTTTTTAATAACCATGGTTATTAAAAATATTAAATGTTTTAAGCATGGTTACCGGGAATTTTACAGGAACAGTTGAAGTTTATGAATGCAATTTCGACCAATCAGATGGCTGGATTACTTTAAATAAGTGAGGTATATAATTTACATTACTGGCCAAATTAGGCACAGATGTATGCAAGATTTAAGACAAATTAGACATTTTACTTGTTGAATCGGTTATAACATGAAGGAGAAAACTGAGAGTTAAAGTGATTCATTTCACTTACCTCCTCCCAGGCATAGATGATGCCATATACTTGATGATTATAATTAATAATGATAAAAAGAGGTTGTAGATACTTTAATGTTCTATTCATCGACACGACACTGCACTTCTTTTTAACGAGCAATGAAGGAAGTCAGAATGAACGTAATTTGTTCAGTGTAACCTTGAAACTGTGGGCAAGATGATGGTTTACAGAATATTCTCTAATACTAAATTTATACAACATTTGATACTGTACGTCCTATGAATCAGAAACACAAAAATATGTTATTAGTTGAACAACACCTTTATGTGCATTAACAAACAAACAATGATTATGATCATTAATATTTAATTTCAACAATGATCCATAATCAAGTGTTGGCTTGGAAAATGGCGACTGGCTGGAATGCTCCCCAGGGAGTGGAAAATGTGCATACATTGTGTGTGCGGGTAAGCTTGAATCCGATGACCGGGGTAATAATATATCTGTAAAGTGCTTATGCACATCGTTTTTTCGATGTATTGGTCGCTATATAAAAGCAGAATATTATTAGTATTATTATTTGTTTTGACTTCAGGGCTCCTCTCAGTCCCAGCTGCCTGGTTTACTTACAGAACTGATCCTCTTCCCTGGAGTCTTCAACCTCAAGAAACCTCTCCCAGCAAACCAGCACACCTCCATCAGAGAATCATTACATCTGGTAAGATCATCACGGGGATGAGTGGGGAGAGGGGGGGGGGGGGGGGGGGAGAGGGGGGGGGATAGGGGTAATGATCATTGGCAGATTTAAGGTGCACAAACAGCTCCACCCTCTACAGCTCCGCCACCTTTGAAACCCAATGGCCCGAATTCACAAACGATGTTTAGATTTAACCCATGGTTTAAACCCTCATTTACATAACCCATGGTTCAAAATAAGCACAAAATAAGCATGACACAAGTCAGAGGTCCAATATTAGACGCGCGCAAGGCAAGGTGCGCTTATTTTGCACTGATTTTTAAACCATGGGTTAAATCTAAACCTCCTTTGTGAATTCGGGCCGATGGGAATACCTGAAGTATGTGTTAAAATAGGGCTCTATTAGCTTAATTTGGGGGGAATTATGCCCTACTTCCCTTTTCTTTTTCTTTTTTTAACCAAGTTGAGAATGCAGTCTTGGTGAGGATCATGATGAGGTTGATATTTTAGTCTTTTTTTTTAAATTGGTACAAAAGGTATTTTCCTAAATACTCTTCATAGCTTAACAGTATAACCCAAGTCAAATATATGTATAGAACACAATCTTGAAATCAAACCTCTAGTTTTCTTTTGCAATAAGGAAATAATCATAATTTTCTTGTAATGCTGTCTGCCTTTTTCCTACTAGTTTCCATGTTTGTCTTTTTTGTATCAGTTTGTAGAAGGTATTGGTATCCATGATGTTTCAAGAGATTCTTACATCCAGAGAAAGCTGAAAGAAATCACATGCCATTACTTCATCAGATACAAAGTGGTGAGTTCCACATAGTTCCTATCATCTTATATGAGAAATGTTTGTTCTCGAGTTTGAAAGAAAAAAAATACTGATATTCATGTATTATCCAAGACCAAAGTATTTTGCTTGTACATCTACTTAATTGTCGGGGCTCACAAGGCATCAAACTTCGCTTATCTTGGAGCCCTGACCAGTGAACTGGAAAAAGAAGTGAAATGAAATGAAATGAACTATTTTCTCAAATCTACTATCTTACAAGCATACACATGCTTTCCTACCAGTTAGGTAACTATTAACCAGCATTATCATTTCAATTGAAAGGACCACAACGCATCAAGTTTTTCCTTATCTGGGAAATACTGTTTCAGGCCTGCCTAGTTCTGTTTGAAATAAGTTTATGCTGCTGTCATATATCGTATAACAAAACATGAAGAGTGTTAACTCTGTATTAAATGATGTGAGTAAAAGCCCTGCGGCCCTTCTGGCTCCACATAGACAGTATTGTTTTTAAATAGAAATTGACTTTATGTTAAGTGTACATGTTCTTCAATTTAGAACTGAATAAAATGAAAAATAAAGAGATATGAAACAAAATTGAGAATGTGATTACCAGCAAATTTATCATGATCTCTGCAGTACTGGGGGGTGTTTCACAAAGATCCTAAGTTGAACTTATCTTTAAGTTGGACTTAACAATTATGGAAAGCCGTTAGCATCATTGAAAATATTGTGTAAACGTTATTTTAAAAGGCATACAATGTTGATTCAAATCATTCATATTGTCTATAATCAAAGAGATTTCATGTTCTTGATGTGGAATTCATGAAAAGTATAAAATACTAGAATTTTGCTTTTGAATATGTTTTATTTTAAGGCTACAAATGGCTCTCCATAATATTTAAGTCCAACTTAAAGTTAAGTTTGACTTGGGATCTTTGTGAAACACCCCCCAGGTTGCTTATGAAATAAAGAAATGTTCCAGAAGGGGTAAAATCTTTTCTTAATTGTTCAGTCCATTCTGTCAAGTAACTACATTTTAGCTTTGAAATAATATTCTTTCTTGTTTTTCCTCTTTTTATAGAAACTCTCTACATCAGGGTTTGGAGAAGGACTTCACCCTCTGTTGGTATGTATCATATAAAGTATATTGTCTGATTGGAGTCAGAAAGGCATTAACACTTTGGTTGATTTCTTCGCTTCTCTGCACAGTCACTCATTTGAATTTATTCCTTCAAATTATTGAGCACTATGGTCTTCAGAACTAATGCTGTGGTAATAATATCTAAGATTTTTAAAGCAAATAGAGACTTTATGATTAATGTAATATTAGTGAAGATGATTTTTGTTTGTTTTACAGAAAGCATTGAGTTCTACCTTTAAGCCTTCTGTGGATCCGAAAGACAGGTTAGTATATACAAATGATTCATGTTTGTGAGTGCATTAGTGAATAGATACTGCATGCAGGTTAATTCACAATTGGATAATGAACGATGCTTGTCAAATTTATTGTCCAACTCATTGTGCCATGCATATCACTAATGCATGAATTATTTGTTCTATAAAACAGGTTGACAATTATGAATATAAAGTCGAGAAATAAGCAACAAACCTGATCAAAATGCCAAAATTACACAGTCATAGGGGCACTGTTTGACATGACGGTATAAGGGCAGCCTAACAACCTGGCATTATACTGCTAAGATTTCCCACTCTCTTACAATGTACGTTCCTATGCTCCCTGGCCCTACCTGTTTGTAACTCTGTATTTGCTTTGGATGCCTGGCATGTATTATGTGCTTGTAAGTAAACCTTAATGAACAATGATTGTAAATTATCTTTGATCCAGTGAGAATTTCACCTTTTGACACGACTCCAGGGAGGTGTTTCACAAAGATCCTAAGTTGAACTTAACTCTAAGTTGAACTTAAAAATTATGGAAAGCCATTAGCATCCTTGAAAACTTTTTGTAAAAGTTGTTATAAATGGCGTAAAATGTTGATTCAAATCATTTATATTTTCTATTATCATAGGAAATTTCATGTTCTTGATGTAAAATTTATAAAAAGTCTAAAATACTTGAATTTCTGCTTTTGAATATATTTCATTTTAAGGCTCCAATGGCTGTCCATAATTTTTAAGTCCAACTTAGTGTTAGGTTCAACTTAGGATCTTTGTGAAACACCCCCCTGAACCAATTTGTTTAAATTTGTGCTACTTTGTTTTTACATTTGTTGATTTATGGACCACATACTTTTTTTAACTCTTCTTATTAGTGTATCATGTAAAACATTTGCTGCCATTGTTATGTATTGCTTTATGCTTTTATTTTATAATTTAAATCCATCTTTTCATTGCTATAAATAAACATCAACCAAATATACATTTTAAGAAATGTTGATTGATGATATTTTGATGTTCTCTATAGCACCCTGAGGAGGTTTATACTGAGTGAATTCAAGGATCGCTTTCTATCTGGCAATCCACAGCAAGTAGGTCCACACACCTCCCAAGCTATTGCCTTTATTCAGGAGTTGATGCACAGGACTACCAACATGGCACAGATAACCAGGTACCTCAACTCACTTTAGAGACATATTTATTTCATAAAGTACCGATCCATTGTAAAAATTAAATTGCCCACTATCTTTGCTGAGTATTCTAAAGCTTTGTTTTCACTATAACTGCATCTAAATATTGGAATAGACTACCCTTAATACTCAGGCAATCACCATCTGTCCCTTCATTCAAAAAGGGACTTAAAACATTTCTTTTTAGTAATCCAGATTTTTAGGATTCTGTAAGTTTCATTTCCATTTTTTGTAGAATTCTTCTTGTTGTAAGCGCTTTGGGCCGCTCTGGGAAAAGCGCAGTATATATAAATAATAATAACAATAATAATATGTCACAAAGACATTCCTCAGAATTGTTGGTAGGGGTGTCGTGGTCGAGTGGTTTAAGGCGCTTGACTGGAGATGCGAAGGTCGAGGGTTCGAATCCCGACACGGCACTAATATCCTTTGGCGAGATATTAACCTGCACTTGCTACTCTCCACCCAGGTGTCAAATGGGTACCCGGTAGGATGCGGCTGTCATTGTTGGTCAAACAGCTTGTGAGCGTCAAGTAACGCCCGGCTGGAATGCTCCCCAGGGAGTGGAGATTGTGCACACAATGTGTGCGGGCAAGCACTGAATCCAATGACCGGGGTAATATATTTGTAAAACGCTTAGAGACATTTGTATTAAGCGCTATATAAAAATTAAATATTATTATTATTGGTGCTTGTGTTGTAGTTGCTTATGAGCTAGTGTTAGGGTCTCATCATGTCAAAATAGAACTTGAAAAGAGATGGATGTGCTTCGACAAAGAGCATTTTGTTCTCTTATTGCATGTTGCCTCAACTTATGTTTTCATAGTGTAAATGATGTTATTGAAATGTACCTCATCTCATGCATTTTACTATCCAAAAGCACTGAACGTGAGTGAGATGATAACCACCTTCCAATTCATTTGTGTTCTTCAGGGACACCGTAGTTCTGCTTGGTGCCGTTCTGAATTTCATGATGCTGTGTGATTCAACGTCGGTCAAAGGTCAAATGTCTCAGATTCTGACCCAGATGATGAATGCATGCAAGATTGATACCCCACAAGAGCTGGAGTAAGTTATCATTTTCAGAATTCTTAAAGATAAAGACCAGTTATGGTCATGCGATTGCATTGTAAAAGAAACGTTGTGGAATCGATCAGAAAAGGTTGATCATCTAGCATATAAGTATTGGTGTGTACTGCAAGGTTCTGGAAACATCAAAATGATAAGAAATTTGGCCCAGTCTTGGTAAAGTTACAAGCACTGTACACACAAAGATGTACATGGGACTACGCACACGTGTGTTATATCTATCAGGTCCAAATAGATATAATAATTTACCAAATATATCAATTAGTAGGCGGTTTCTCGGCAAAATTTGTATCATCATGTATTAGTCAAAACATATTCTTTCACATGATTGGTAATAAGAGCTTCAAATTTCATTTTTTGAGAGGGGGGGCTTTTCCAAAACTGGTCTTTACCTTTAAGTAGGAGATGGATAATTATGGCATTTGATTTGCAATATATATTATGGTCTAGCGATACCATTTGCTAATGTAAGAAAGTTGGTGAAGAGATCATTTAAAGCAGACACGGAAGAAAATATTATGATTTGGCTTTTTAACCAACACAAAACCTTGGTCTACATATGTGTACTGCAAGCTTCTGGTTCTAAAGTGTTATTTCAAATGCAAGGTAGTTACAACTGTCACCAAGCGGTTTGCCCAAATGACTGGAGTTGTGAATGTCGTGAGTTTCAGGCATGGCAAGTATATCCTTTAGCAAAAACCAAAAAGAATCTACATTTGCCATGCTCCATGCAGTTATACAACATGAATACCTAATTGTGAATGTGAGGACTTCCTTGAATGCACTAAGTACAGACACCAAGTTAAATAATAAGAATGACTACATTTATAATGCGCACTTACCCATCCCATGCAGGGGATATCCAAGGCGCATACAAAATAGCATTAGTACCCTGGCTTTGGCCTATCTGTCCTAAAGGCCCTTTTACACTTTCACGGATCGCATCAAGGATCATCCCGGATCGTCGCTCCGGGATCATCTGTGTTATCTCCGGCATTACCGTGTATACACCGGGGAGGCATCCGGCGTGATCCTTGGCGTACCGGCATATCCGGAGAAAAAATTAAGCTTGCTTAATTTTTCATCCCGGAGTTCACGGATGAAACAATCCGTCCTCTTCCCTGTAGGCACCGTGTACCTCCGTGTAGCCGCCGAATACATCCGGGACAGTCCGTGTAGAAACCGGGAGGTCCGTATTAACACCGGTTTCATCCGGGTTTGAAATTCCGTATATCAAATGAGCGCCTACAAGCTCAAGTCACCCGTCAACATTCCGGAGATATCCCAATAGACAACGTACACCTCTGTGTAAGGACCGTAAAAGTACCCAGTAGCCTCCGTGCTCTTCCTTGAAATCCGTGTTAGCTCCGTATGCGTTTCCGGCGTGGTCCGCGTCGCTACCTTGTCTGTCCGTGGAGACACCGTACTTGCCCGTGTATACACCCAGTTCGGAACGTATCCACACCGGCATCGAGAAGAAATCGTGGTGTCGCAGGCCGGAACACCCCGGATTAAGATCCGGGATGATCCGTGATGCAATCCGTGAAAGTGTAAACGGGCCTTTAGGTGCTAAAATCATTCAAGGAATAATTTTCTACCAGGTACCCATTTACTATACCTGGGTGAAGATTGATAAATGTAGATTAATGACTGTTTAAGGACATTAGTGCCATGGTGCAATACATGTGATCCTCAGGTACAGCCAGTGTAATAATAGAGTCTGGTTTAAGTGAGTATGCAAATTCAAACAAAATTATTACTTATTTTTTCAGACTGGAGCTTGTGAGTGTTGTAAGAAGCTTCTTATCTCGTCACATCCATCATCATCGTAAGTCATCATTGGGAAGATTAGAGTCTCTCGCTGTCTTACATCCAAAGCTTGTGATTCGACTGATACCCGATGCTACCAGATTAATTGAAGAATGTGAGCATCGTAGAGCAGTTGGAGTGGATACAGTGCTTAGGTAATCTTGAGTTGGTAATCTTACATTCTGTATTTCTAAATGAGCAGTGGTGACCAAGCCCAGCCATGCTGAGTTAGTCCAAGGGAGCCCATATTTACGCAATGGCTTGAATTTGTAAAGATGGACTAGGTTAAATGTGTTTTACTGAAGCATCAGCTCTTATTTGCTTTACTATTTACTTAGATTCAGAAACTATATGAACCAACCTGTCATGAAGGGAACATTAGATATTTATTTCACAATGACATGATTGTTCCCTCTTCAACTTTAGAATATGCAAATTGCAGTTGTACTTTTTTAGTTTACAATAATAAAAGTGTTGTATTTTGGATACATTGTGCCGATCCCTTTTGTGTGGATGTACATGTATATAATACGAATACAATAAAGGTACATTTATGTTCAATATCTTGCTTCTATCCTCCTGATGAAAAACAGTCATCTAGTTCAAGACATCGAGCCTAGATCTCTCGATGCCAACTAGTACGATTAAATCGTATTTAGTACGATAATAAGAGTGAAATACGATTTTTCATCGTTTTTTTCAAAAAAAAAAAAATTAGATAGCATAGAAACATGTACAAGTTAACCCCCGCAACCCCCAAACAAATTTGCTTTACAATTTTCTCATTAAATTTTAATGAAAGAGCAAACATTTTTCTGAAATTTTACTGGCCCGGGGCCCCGACAGGCCAGTGGTAGTGTTGAGTTTTGGTGAAAATCTAATTTTTCTCTCCAAAATCGGATTTTTTTAGGATACTCAGTCTGTTTTTTTGTGTCAAGAGGTTGGCATCTCTGCATAACCTGTTTCACCAGTCCTTTTCATGACTCCATACCCCCCAAAATACCTCTCCTAATTTTCTCTCCCTCTCTTCCTACAATTTCAAGTAGCCCTCCAGAGGATGAAACTGAAAGAATACATCTCTCTAACTCTTTGTTTTTTCTTCTCTATCCCCTTTCAAACCTGACATTTTTTTCAAAAATGACTACCCATGTGGTGAAGTCACAAATTTAATGAATTTTCCTCCTTCTTTTTGATATTCTCTGTATCTGCAGGCAAGCGTATCATAAAGTTCTTAGTCATCTTGGACCAGTAGGACAAGAAGAGGTCCAGAGACTACAGTCTCAATCAACATTAGATGAAAGTCTTGATGTCATCTGAACAACATACACAGATATATTTGCAGCAAGCGTATCTCGAGTTCTTAGCCGTCTCGGACCAGTAGGACAAGAAGAGGTCCAGAGACTACAGTCCCAATCAACATTAGATGAAAGTCTTGATGTCATATGAACAACATACACAGATATATCTGCAGCAAGCGTATCTCGAGTTCTTAGCCGTCTCGGACCAGTAGGACAAGAAGAGGTCCAGAGACTACAGTCCCAATCAACATTAGATGAAAGTCTTGATGTCATCTGACCAACAGACACAACGACTGTTTCTTGATATTAACTGGAATTAGAACACTACAGTACTACTCCCTAGTCCCCAGGCTAGCGAAGTCGCCATATAAATATAAGAAAAGAGTGCTGATGAGTGATGAGAGGTTTCAGAGTGAACATGCCACAGGCATGGCTAAACACTCTTGTGCAGGATTTACAAGAAGCCATAACAAAGAAGATGCGCTTGTGAGCTTGTGGGGAAATTGGGGATATACACATATATTATGATTTGATTAGATACAAGCAGTCTCAATCTGGCTCTGTATAAGTACTTCTTCGGGATGTATAAGATGCAATGACTATTGAATATGAAAGTAGAAGTTACTAGTTTATGCAGGAATATTTATGAAAAATTGAATTTTATTTTGTGAAAATTCAAAACGGAGAATACGTTCTTGATCAGGATCGAAGGTTAAACCTGAAAATTCAATGTAAAGTTGGCACTAACTTTGTAATTGGTGAATTTCTTTTTGGCAATGTATATCTTTATCTTTTAAGTGACTTCATTTTGGAATTTTGATGGTCCTAGATTTCGGAAATCTGTAAGTGAAGGTATTAAAATCAGTCCATCCCTAAATTCTTTCAAGAATAACTAACAATATTTTTGCTCAAATCTTATAGTATGTACAATAATAATCTGATAACAGTTGGTAATCATCTTAATTTTCATTTAGGTCTTCATCATCTGTTCGATTAATTTAATATTTATTTGGTCTTATGATCTTACCTTCCCAGAATCATCAATATAACTACCTCTTCTTCAGTCATGATTTGTCCTGCTTCTTCCTTCTTCACCCTTTTTCTTTAATCTGTTTTACTTCTCCTTGTCGTTTCGTGGTTGTTTGTTGTTTTGTAATATTGTATTTCTGTTTTCCAAGTCTTTGTAGGCACAATTTGAAACAATTATATTTTTTTCTGGGGCATCCACAAACTATAAGCACTGCTTTTTAGTGGATCCCCCCATTTCTTTAGAAATTAAGAATTTCTTGTAGTAGTTTTATTATGTGCAAAGTGTATTTGTAAAATTACCAAGAAATAATGAATTATGTATGAACAAATGTAATACCTTTGTTTATCTTTCTGTTGGAAATGAAATAAATATGAATTCAATTGAACATGCACATGGAGCCTATTATGTAGCTTATTTATTTCTATGTTATGAGACATTAATGTGCTCCACAAGGCTTCATAGTGGGTCCGTGGGTATTTGACATTAATTTTTTTTTTAAATGATAAAATGTCCTTCGACTTGAATGGCTTTGACACTTGAAATGTGATAATGTAATTACCTGAAGTCTGTGTAGATCAAAACTTATTAATTTAACGAAAACAGTATTCTAATCAACAAAATGAAAATACATGTATTCAAAAAAGGAATAGTAGGGAAGACTGCTGATTTAAAGGAATAGGACATCACAGGATGGCATTTCATTTGTCTCGTATCTTCTCTTTAGGAATCCCTAGAGGAGTTGAAATTTAATGCAAACTGAAAAAAAAGTATTATAAGATCTAAAGAACAATCTTTTATTGTTGTTACCGTCTTTTATCAGGAAGTCTGAAATGACCTTTGATAATAATTATATAATTTATAAATTCGAGCTTTGAAGAAAATGATGAAAAATGTTAAGCTTTGTGAGGTAGCAGTGCGAAAAATTACTATAAAGAGGAGAAAAAACAATCTTGATGGGGTTATAAGCACATGCTCAGATCATATACGGAAGACTGAAATGACCTTTGATAAGTAACATAATTATATAATTTATAAATGCGAGCTTTGTGGGATATAGCTCTTGGTCGCCTTAACTTAGGGGCACGTTTAATGATGAGAGGAAAAGGGATAAATTAAGACACTTATTAGAGAAGAAAAGGAGCACGTGTCAAAGTACAAAGTTTAACTGCCAGAGGTGAAAAAAAAGGCATTTCTTACACCTGGAAAGAGGCACTCACCACGGATGAAAAGGGGCATTTGTTGAAGGTAATGGGGCGCCCATCAGATTTTGATAGGAGCATTTATAAGAGATGAAATGGGATAGGTCCCTAAAAAGGCGCACGTATCATTGTTAAAAGGGAGATTACCATGCAGAGGTGAATTAAAAGGGGCACTTTATATAATAAAGGAAAATTCACATTTTTTTTTTGAAAGAAGTACGTGCGCCGATCAGATTTTAATAAGGGCATTTATCGAAGGTGTAAGGGCGCTTTATGAGAAGGGGGAAGTAGATATAATTAAAAAGAAAAATAGTCACATGTCTAAATAAACGGGGCACTTATCAGATAAAAAGGGGTAATTATGAGAAGGGGAAGGGGCACTTATAAGATGGGAAAAGAGCGTTTATTAGAAAGGAAAAGGGACAGTTATTAGAAGTGAAAAGGAGCACTCATCAGAGATGAAAAGAGCAATTATCGGAGGTGAAGGGGGCACTTATCTGAAGTGAAAAGGAGTTACTTCTCGTACCTGAAAAGGGTCATTTATCACAGATGATAAGGGGAACTTATTATAATGAAAAGGGACACTTATTAGAAAAGTAAAGGGCACTTCTTACAAAAGAAAAGGGGCATTCTTCAAAATAAAAAGGGCACCTCTCAGATTTGACAAGGGCAATTATCAGAGGTGAAGGGGGCACTAATCAAAAGTGAAAAGGGGCACTCCTCGGACCAAAAAGGGGGCACTTACTAGAGATTATTAAAGGCACTTATGAGAATTGAAAAATTGACAATTATTATTCCAAAGGAAAAAAGAAAAAATTGTCGAAGGAAAAGGGGCACTTATCAGAGGTAAAAGGAGGAGGGGCATTTTTATAATGGAATAGGGGCACTTTTCCCATGTCAAAAGGGGCACTTCTTACAAAGTCAAAGGGGCACTTTGGGGGTACTTGAAAAGTGGGGGGGGCACTGTGCCCATCTGGGTCAGATGATTTTATTGTTTTCTGTTAAAAATTGTGTACTTTCTCAGTGAATAAATACACTATATTTATGTATCCGTGACACCACTAAAGATTTTTTATTTAATGGTGAATACAGTGGAACTGAACTTTGAATAAGAACACTATGGAATTAACGAACAAAATACATATGTGGCATAACTATACCAGCTCAGTTCAATAAAACATGTACATCCATTGCTTGAGTGCACCTTGTACAGCTAGACCGAAACCCTGGTCTGTGATATCGACGGTTTCTTACGCCTGGCTCCGATCTAACCGCCTCTATGATGTCAGAGGGTATGGTATAAATGTCGGTTTTATGAAAGAATTCCCCACACCATTGTAATGTTCCACTCATGCATGAAACAGAGAAAGAAAGAACTATTGTACGTGATTACTTGCAACCACTCTGAGCGATAAAAGAATTAGAATGAGTAAACGGTGTTGGCCTAACTTAATTTCGTGATCTAATAGATTCCCAAATCTGCTGGTCTACATACATTACAGACATACTGCATGAGAGTAAGTATGACATAAATCGTGCTCTTTAACATATACCTGTATATCAATTAATGTTCTCGCATGGTACCTATTAGCCAACCAGGTTATAGGTTCTTGCCCCCATTGGGAACAAATCAAAATATGTAGTTATGTTATTGTATTTAGTAAGCAGGACAAGGACATTTGCTCGTTATCATATACCTTGTTTTAGTTGGACACATATTGATTGGTTGGTAGAGCAGTGGTCTCGTAATCCGGTGATCCGGGTTCGAAACCAGGTCGATGCGCTAGATCGAGCCCTTTGGTAATGCATTAATCCTCATTACCAGGTCCCTCGGAGAGGACCTAAAGGGAAAGTCGTCGTCCGTATGGTTGCTTACTTACAAGCATTTATGCTTTCTTAGCATTCAGGTAAAATAACCACCAATAACCAAAGTTGGACACATATTGATTGGTTGGTTGATTGATTTGTCGGTTAATTGATTGTTTGGTTGGTTGTTTGATTAGTGAGATGGTTGTTTGATTTGTGAGTTGGTTGTTTCATTCATATATGGAAACGCACTTTTATCCCCTAAATCTGCATGACTTTGCGTGCATAAAAGAAAATGAGCATTTTTGCATGAAAAAATGAAGTTTTTAAAAAGTGTGTTTCTTTCCAGCATTGGAGTGCCCGGGAGTCACTTGGGTATCCTTTGAAAAAGTAAACTGTAAAAAATTAATATGCACTTTCTCTGTACTTTTGTCGGAAAAAACGTAGTAATCCAGCACAATGTCATCTCTTTTCTACGTTGGAGGAGATAAAAAATAGCGAGTTTCAATAGGCCATTTTCGTAATGTAACCAAATTTAATGCATAAGTCTTTGTGAAGTGCCTCAATACAAATTATTTCATTCACCTGATAAGAACAATAGTATTTCAATAGACAGAATCCGAACTGCATACATTAGTTGCTGCCAGGTTGGATAAACATTATGGCTTGACCTACCTAGCAACAATTAATATAGGGGAAAGTGGGGCATAATGGAACACTTAATTTCAAACTTGCAATATGACGTCATCAACGACACAAAAACAGTAAAAAATAACAGTTTCAGATAAATGCTGTATGCACTTTATTATGTCAACGAAAAACCGACAAAAACCACGGTAAAATTGCAGAGAAACTCGAAACGAATTTTACAAATGACAAATCCAACTTGCCCCACCCCTGAGGCATAATGGCACCCCCCCCCCCCCCCCTCCCTGGGGCAAAATGGATCTACGGATCCATATTGCCCCCATCAGAACTCTAACGTTCTATATTGAGTAATGTACCTAAAGTAACTTTAAGCATACTTGGTGGGCAGAGCTGCATAATGAAAGCCTATAGTAGTTTCAAACATTTATGGGGCAAAACTGGAAAGGTAATCGTAATAAAGCCTGGTTTAAAAGTAGAAAATGTAGACTTGTAAAATGTGCACTACACTCTAAATTTCTTAGACTGTAATCTGGGTCACATTTTCGTTCTGATACAACCACTAGTCACGTAAACCAACTGCTAGGCACATACTTTGAATTCAGCTAACTTATACATCTAAAACTGGCTGGGAAACTAGAACAACTATCGATTGTTTTATGAACCAACTGTACTTTCAGAATGGAACATGAAACATTGGTAAATAGGCCCCTATATAAAAAGGGCGAAAACAAGATATGTTATTTTCAATTGGGGCAAAACGGAACCCTGTTACATTTTGCCCCGTACCTATATGGTCCATTTTGCCCCAATGACATATTTTTTAATAAAAGTTTGCGTAGAAAATCCTTGAAGCATAGTTGGCATGCAAACAGGCGAGTCTAACGTTGATATCTTTATGATTAATATATACAAATATGTGATTAGAATCAATACCCAAATTACCAAATTTCAGCCATATGAACATCCCCTTACCTTAGATCATGAGGCTGTAATTTTTTGGATGGGACCTTACTCCGATGTGCCTCGATGTAACCGCGGTTGAAAATTCAGTGCTGAAGTTAGTTTGGCATCTTCTCTTCTTCAAAGAATTTGCACAGAGGGCGACCTTTTTTAACATATGCTAATTTCAAAGTTCCATTTTGCCCCCCCCCCCCGGGTCCGTTATGCCCCACTTTCCCCTATGCAGTTGCATTCTGACTATTGAAATACTATTATTCCTATCAGGTGAATGAAATAATTTGTATTGAGGCACTTCACAAAGACTTATGCATTAAATTTGGTTATATTACGAAAATGGCCTTTTGCACTAATTCAGCCGCTCTCGCAAGCCCTCATCACTCGTTCCATGCATTGTGATCAGGCGGCCTCGGGGTGAGTGGTTAATGCATAAACTAATCGCTAGCTTTCTTCTGGTACATCAAACTTGCTTTGATTGGTTGTATATTGTTGTCGGAATAAAGGAAACTTTAAAAAAAAAATTGCGTCTGAATGGACTTTTTGACCTAGAAGTGCCGAATGCACGCGCAGTACCTGCCCGATGAAGCCAGTGGCCCATGACCCAACACTTAACACTGTATGAAAGTATGGGCGTTAGTTTATGGCCAACCTCTTTTATATGACACATCCAAGTATAGTCGGGTCATAAACGGTTTTTAAAAAAAACACTACAAAACTGCAACAAAAGGTTTTTCAACGGTTTCCAGTAATATTCAACCTCAGAAATAACATACTGAAACTGTTAAAGTACCGAAATCCACGGTTCGGAAAGCTGTTATTTTCAAGATGGCGTCCAAGATATGGCCACCGATACCTAAAAATGGCCATAAATCACTTATTATCCATCCTAGAGACATACCTTTAGTGTCTATCCCATGGTTTTTTGAGGGGGTCAGAGAATCCATTAGACAGTAGAATGTTTTTAGATGGTCTAGGAAACCCCCAAATCCAAGATGGTGTCCAAGATGGCCGCCGCTACCTAAAAATATAGCCATAAGTCACTTAGTATGTATCCTATAGCTAGAGGCATGACTTTGATGTCTATCCCATGGTTTTCGGGGCGGAGAATACATTAAAATGAGTTAAAATGTTCATTGGTGGCCAGCTAGCTATAGGAAACCCCCAAAATTCAATAGGCTTCAAAAGGGCCATCATCTTCAGCGTTTAAAGTCCATTTCTCCCACTTTGTGTGGTTGGATATTTCATTTCCTTAATGGTTGCTTTCCAAGCTTTCCTGTCTGTGGGATCCATATAACTGATACCAAATTTTTTGGCATCTTCTTCTATGGTTTCCCTCCAAGTTTTCCCGGGTCTACCGCGAGGTCTTCTTCCGGTGACCGGAAAGTTTAGAGTATACGTGTTGCCTCTCTTCTTGCTAAATGTCAAAAAACATATAAGTCTATTCATCCTCATAACCTGTGCCATCCCCATCAATCTCATTGATTGAAGGAGGACTTCGTTCTTCTCTCTCTCGTGAAGTGATACCCTGCGTATCCACCTCACCATCGTCATCTCAGCTTCCTCCATGCGCTTTACACTGGATGATTTCATTGCCCATGGTTCGCTCCCGTACGTCATGCATTTTCTTACTCGAGCAGATTACACCTTCCCTTTCACTCCTAAAGGTGAGGAAAGGAGAGAGCTCACGAAACCTTTTCCAAGCGCTGTGGATTCTTTCAGTCACAGCTGCTAGACTCCTTCTCTGACAGACAACATGTCTCCCAGGTAGCAGAGTTTGTCCACCTGAGCTTATAGCATACGCCGTTCAATGAAGATCCAAACCTGTCACATTGTCACTGGTACATTTTCTATGAGATTGTACCTAAGCATCTCTTTCAGATGAATGTCTTAACAACTTGCTGCTTACAGGCTACCATATATTCCACTGTATCTGCGATGGTACCAGCAACTGCATTTGGTGGATCTGATTGAGTTTGCTCCAACACCTGCATAGAAACTCCGCAGGGGTATTCTATTTTATCTGTCTCACCTGCATCAGCAGAAGACACTTGGACTTTTCAGCATTCACTTTCAGACCCTTTCCTTCTCGGGTTGCTTGTCATGGAGATATTCTAGCTATAAATTAAGTTCTTGATCACTCTTAGCCATCATCACAAGGTCATCTGCATAGAGCAGTTTCCATGGAAGTCTTCCTGAATGTGCTTTGAGATGACATTATATTACGACGATGAAGAGGATAAAATTGAGCACTGAGCCTTGGTGAACTCCTTCTTTGACATCAAAGATTTTGCTGTCACCACACGACGTTTGGATGTGTGTCTTTGCTTCTGTAAAAAGTGCCATGACTGCTCGTACGAGCCACTCCTCAACTTCCGCCATCCTCAACGCCCATCTGACAACCTCCTTGGTACTCGGTCAAAGGCCTTCTCCAGGTCGACAAATGCCAAGTACAGCTGCTGCTTCTTTGCAATAAACTTTTCTTGCATCTGACGTACGGTGAATATTGCATCGATAGTTCCCTTTAGTTCTCAAACTGCATTACATCAACTGCAACCTACTCTCTGACTCTCTTTTCCAGAACTCTCTCATAGAAAGGACCTAAAGGCCAGAGGGTTTCCTTTTTCCTTTATAGAGTGGAAATACAGCACTCAGAGTCCAGTCAGATGGAATGTGACCTTCATTTAGAATATCATATAGATCAGATATATCAACCATTCAACACGTACCATGCTAATCCCTAATGATAGAATGATATCCTTGACCACTCTTGATGGACCAGCTGCCTTTCCCATGCTGGAGAGTACAAGGGCGCGAGCAACCTCACCTTGTGAGATGGGAAATCTTTTCCACTCTGTTGCGTCACACTAAGTGATCACATCCCATGAGTTTTCAACATTCATGAAGCGTTCCATGTAACTCATCCACGCTTCTTTCACTGAAGCAGCCTCAATGACAATTTTTTTTAGGCTCATCTTTCACAACACATGTTGGGCCCAATACGTCCACAGCAGCTTGTACTATCTGCTTTACTATCTTGAATAGCTTCTTTTGATTCCCTTCTGTTATTTCCTCCACAAGCTCACTTCTCTTGGCCTCCTAAGCTTCACAAATATCTTGCCGTGAATTTCCCTTTGCTATCTTGTATGCTGTGTGGTCTTCCTCCCTCCCTGATTTATTCCAGATTTAAACTTTGCATTCTTCCCCTCAACAGCCTCTGCGACATCCTCATTTCACCACCAGGTTTCTTTGTGTCTACTTTTTCCTTATGTCCTCCGCACACCTCTGCTGCTGCCTCGAGCCAAATCTTTTCATTGCCAGCCATTTATTCTTTATACCACTGGCCTCTTGGACCTATACATGTCTGTATTAAATAATATACCGAAAGTACTCCTGTTCTTCTTTCTTCTGAAGTTTCCAGACCCGCATGCAGCCTTGGCTTGAACTCCCTTCGTTTCTTCTTACCGGCCTTTATGTGGAGGTCTGCAGCTACTAGGTGATGCGGAGAGTCGCATTCCTCTCTAGCAAATGCGTTCACATTCTTTATCATTGCCCAATCAGTGGCTCTTACCAGGATGTGATAGATTTGGGTTTTGTCATATGTGATAAGGTGACTGTTCGATTTGATAGATAGATTGATAGATTAATTGGCTGATTGTTTGATTGGCTATAGTTGGTTGGTTTGTTGGTTGATTGATATATTGATTGCTTGATTGTTTAATTGTCCGTTTGATTGGTCGATTCATTTATTGATTGATTGATTGAATGTTTGATTAAATGTTTGAATGATTGGTTGATCGGTTGATTGATTTTTTTTTTCAGAATTGAATGATTTATTCAACAGTAAATGAATAATTTTTTGATTTGTTTATTGATTGTTCACTGTTGCCATTGTATGATTAAGTAATTGATTAACTCATTATAGATCAGTTTAATGATGATTCATTTGATTAATTTAATTTGATTAGATTTATTGATTGATTGATACTCTGTTCGGAGTAGAATACAATGGAATGTTGAGATTTACACGCCGTTTGACAGGTGAGAATTGTTTACTATGTATTCTCTTGTACGAATACTTTGCTTGCAGAAATTAATGGAGTCATCAAAAGGACAAGAGATCTCCATTTCAAACTGGAAGTGGGGATACGTCATCATACTTTGCAAATTTGTGATAAACATGGCGTCGGGGATCACAAAGGCTTTCGGCGTTCTCCTCCCAGTGATGGTTGAAAGATTCAATAGAAATTACGCAACAATAGGCTTCATCTGCAGTCTACCCGGTACAATCATGCTCTTTTCAGGTGAATGATTTGATTCTTTAAAATTCTTTAAAGAACAATAGACTCTATTTTCACAATTAAATGTATCCAAATTTCGATACCCCGTCCCTCTATCTACACACAAGCACACATCCACACACACCCGGACACCCATGAATAAATACCCACTTAAAGCCCCCATCACACCAAACTAGTTCTTACTACGTTCTCGAAAATGTTGCCAAACGGGCTAAAACTGTGTGTGAATGGTGCTGAACGTAATAGCAACTGTTTACGATCTGTTTAAGGACTTCATGGACGGGCTCGGACTGGACTTATGTCTATAATACGATCCTAGTTCGTTCATTAACAGTCCCGGCCCAATACGTCCAACTCGTATTCCCTTCCACAGTCAGTTCATATTAAGTTCAGATCGGTTAAATTTGACATTTCCAAGCAGTCTAAACCTTTCTTACTAGTTCGCAACTTGTTCTAACTAGTTTTTAACTTAACCAACCCGTTCAGAGACAGTTTAACTCGTCCTCATTTCGTTCTTAGTGCGTTCGAACGCGCTCTCGTCGTGCGTGTGCAATCCCGTCCTAGTTCGACGCTATAAAACCATGAACTATTAGGTTCATGATAAAACCCAGCACGTTCTTGCTAATTTATGGTCGACCACATCAAGTTTAACACGTTCCTAGTAGGATCGAAGTACGGCAATTCTGTTCGTAGTACGTCAATTCTGTTCGTAGTAGGTCCATCTAGTTTTAAGTACGTTGTCACTCCGTCTAATTGCAGGACGAGGACAATTTTGAAAATGCTCAAAGTTTTAGAGCACCCTCACCGTCCAAGCAAGTCCGAGCCCATTCATGACGTTCGTAAACAGTTGGTACTATGTTCAGTCTGTTCGCACACAATTTGAGCCCGTTTAAGCTACCACCACACCAAACTAGTTCTCACTACGTTCTGGAACCGTTCTAGAAAATCGTAAAACGGGTTGAGGACGGGGCAAATTGTGTAAATAATGTCTATAATACGATCCTAGTTCGTTCATAAACAGTCCTCAATAACTTTTCTACACAAAAACCGCTTGTCATTAGGTCTATACATTGTCATAGTTGTATTGTTGGAATGATATTGGCGTTATAGGTACACATATTGGAGTTCGGATCGTATACTCAAGCAAATTATAAGGAAATGGATTTACAGTTGTTATTTCTTCTTCCGTTACGGTTGATTGGTCCCCCCCCCCCACCACACACACACACACACATAGGTAAATTGTGCCAAATGTGGATATTTATCTTTAATCATCTTTAACTATGAAATTGGGGATATTGGAATTTGAGATATTTTTTATAAAGATTCCTTTTCTTTGATTCATGTAATGCCAGATAAATGAATATAATCACATTTTGTCAAAGAATAACAAGAATTTAGCCTTCTGTTTTTATATGAGAGTTTACTAGGCGGTGTTCATTCCTAAGATTTTAAATTTTAGATAATACACAAAGTAGCGTTCGAAAATTTGGCGTCTTATTATAAAATTGTGGATTGTCTTGGAACTCTTCTATGAAGGGCAGTAGACTCCTTTTGGGTCATTACCGAAATTAGCAAAAAATAAAAAAGTTATCAACTGGGGATATCCACAGGACTTGTGCTAGTGTATCCCCACTAAGAGGTTATGTATACATACGATTATCCCCGTTTCACGCGTCTTACAACCCCCCCCCCCCCCCCCCACACACATACACACACACACACACACACACACACACACACGTACACACTCTAACCACAATGTTTCTTTAATTTCTATAATTCAATCAATGTCCGTGCAGGTCCTTTCGTTTCCTTGGTCCTTCAGAGAGTAGATCATCGAATTGTTGCCATGTTAGGAGGGGTAATAAGCGGGGTCTTTCTGGTAGCATGCGGTTTCATCTCGAACATTACCGGTCTTGGTATCACCCTGACACACACAGGTATGTCATAAAATGAGGGGTAAGAAATGGGGTGTGTCTGGTATCATGTGGTTTCATTTTAATCATATAACCGCTGTTGGTGTCACCCTGGAACTTACCCTCGGGCCTTCTTTCTTTATAATTAAGGTATGGGTTCATGTTTGTTCGAAAGGGAGCAAAATGTATCAGTGATAGAAGAAAACAAAAGCACACAAACTTTTTTTTTCCGGCAAACATAAGAAAACTATAGTTCTATAAGAAGTTTAAAGCGAGTTATACTTGGCCGACAAGACCTTGTGCAGTGGCATATGATCCGTTTTTATTGTCTATTGAAGTAGTAGCGACCAATAATATCTTTAGCATCAATCTGCAATAACTTTGTTATGTCATTGACAGGAATTGGCCGATGCTGTGCCTACTTACCGATTGCTCTCCTGATGAACCGGTATTTCAACAATAATTTTGTTCTAATGAACACCATAGCATCATATGGTACAACAGCAGGTGTAATGTTCCTACCCGTCATCGCTGAGCGATCTCTAGAAGCGTACGGTTACTCTGGAGTTTTCATGATTCTTGGAGCAATCATGTTACATAAGGTTGCAGGGGGAGCGGCCATTCGGAAACCAATCTTCAGCGTGAAAGATAACACCACTGGACAAAGTGATCAAGATCCGTCGGAGGTGATCCGTTATGACCCGTCGGAGGGTGACGGTGAGGAAGATGGTATAGACGGAGGTGATCAAATGACAACATTGAAAGATGAATCGAAAAATGACACGGACCAAGGCCAGGCCCTTGCAAAAAGCTGTTTCCATACCAAGGACAACCTTGAAGATACGGAGACACTAAATGCTGCAATCGTTATAAATGATATAAAAAGATACGAGGAGGATGAAGGGATGTTAAATGCCGATGATGACTGTGAGGAACACGTTTCTTTGCTCAATAGTGCTTGTGATAATCCTGGTGAGATGGGTGATCTTCCTAATGCTTCAAGATCTGGTCAAAATGATAGTGAGAAATATAATTTCTGCTCATCATTTATATCTAGCTGCAAACTGTTTATAACCAAGGAAGCTCTGTTCCTAATGTGCCTCCCAGTGACTTACTTTCGTGCCTATTCGTTCGAAGCCTGGGTGTTGTACCTAGTGCCTCACGCAGAACAGTTGGGCATCACCCCATCTCGAGCTGTCTTCTTGTCTTCAATTGGTGGAATCGGTGGGATCATAGGTAGAACCATTGCAGTCATTCTCCTCATTAAGAAAGTACACATGTTCAAAATCTACATCATCGCTGGTTGTATTACCAGCTTGTCATTTTTCTTTGATTTCGTCGGCGAATCATTCATCATTCGTTCAGCTTGGGCATTTCTTCAGGGCCTCTGCTTTTTTGTACTGGATACTGCAGACGCAACTTTTCTTAAACTGACGTTGGTAGATGAAAGCAACTTCAGTTTCGGCCTTGGACTGGTGATGTTAATACACGGCTCTGGTAATATCTCGGCAGGGTTACTCACAGGTAGACAAATATCTCGACACTCCGGAATAATATTAAATTCAAGCTTTGTATATGTTATCACAAACTTGATATGCTTTATATTTATTTTTTAACATAATTTTTTAAAACTTTTTTTGTACAAAATAGAATACGTTTATTTTGATGTTATCAAAATAAACCCAATTGTAATAGAATGCAATAGTGTAGGCCGGAAATATGCGGCAAGCCGGTGACTACACACGATAGCGCGCCTCTTTTGTAAAATGATTTTGAGGTCAATAACCGAATGTTTCCCAGCAGGTCGGCAAATATCAAACATAGGCGCATCTCTTTGTAACCTACATTGAGGTCACAAAGCCGAATCTTTACCACGCGTGTTTTGTAAATATCAATGATAGGCGCGCTTTTGTAATACATATCGGGGTCGCAAGGCAAGTGTTTCCCACGACGTGTATTTTTACTAATCAATGGGTCATTCTCAGCTAATACTTCGTTTGAGTTGGTCGTGTTTTATTGGACTCAGAATTATACATGCTAATTGTACACAGGTTGTCGCTGTTGAACTGACTGCACCGGTTAGTTTCTATTATCACTGGGTTTCACACCAATACGCTGGATATTCGGAATTGAACAGAGAGACAGCTACACGGGATATAAGGATTAAACGGTGGAAAAGTTACACTGGATATCTGGAATTAAACAGAGGAAGAGTTACACTGGATAATTGGATCTAAAAAGAGAAAATGTTACACTAGATATTTGGAATTGAACATAGGAGTAATTGTATTGGATAGCTGGAATTAAATATTGGAGGAAGTTACATCGGAGCTCGGATTGCGGCATTGTCGTCTAACTAGCTCGTCTGTATTGTGTGGACGACAAGATGGGGAAGTCTAAGGCGTCTACGGGACGAAAGGGCAAAGGAAAGCGGAGAGAGCCAGCGCTTCAAAACAGTGACCCGAGCAGGGGGACAACGCCAGCTCCACATTCTCGAGTGACGAGACGCGGCTCGAGGAGTAACCCAGCCGCTTCGGCAGGGCGGGAGCGCCAAGGAGACCAGACTCCGACGGGGGGGCCAACATCACAGAATCCCTAGAAACGGCGAATCAACCGTCTATTGTCCATCCTCCACCCGGTGAGTTACCTAGCCACAGGCTAGTCTCATCTTCTAATTCCGCAAACATATCATTCCCTAAGGAGATGGGGGAGATGGCGCAGTGAGACATATAAACTTTATGTCCGTTAATAGGTTGGACAAGGTCGGGTTGATTGTAGGCAAAGGAGATAGGGGCCTACATATAAGGTGTGGATATAATTATGGAGAGTTAGTACGATTGCTTACTTTGTTTTCAATAATTTTAACCAGCTCAGTGGGATGTTATTCATTTTCGTATAACCACGCACTTATTGGGGTTAGTCGTGTTTCGACAAGTGATGTTGTACAATATTTAGTATGTTAAACAAGTTCGGTACGATACTAGAAATGCAATCGTATCAGAACGATGTGCGTGCAATGACGCCTTGTTTTTACATGTCAAACGAAAGAGCATCTCTCGGACTAGTTACGCAGAGTATGAAGTAGCATTTAATGTCATGCTTGACCGATTTAAAAAAAAAAAAAAAAGAAAAAAAAAAGTCCGGCTTCTTGATGCTCTGCACTTGGCCACTTAGAATGTGCCTGTAAAATTTCGAGAAAAATAAAGATCGTTCTGGGGTCCAGAAGCGTGAACCCGATTTGCCCCATAGACAATGCGTGTAATGCATGGGCGGAAAACGTACAGGATCTGTATTATGACCGGACTTTAATTGTTTGTTTTTTCTCTCTCTTTATGTCACTTTATCTGACGTATTTGGTATCATGGGAAAGAGAATTTCATGGTTGTTATTGTAAACTATTTTTTTTTTTTTTTTTTTTTTTTTTTTTTTTTTTTTTTTTTTTTTTTTTGTTCTATGGTAATCCTATCGAAACACGTGATGTAAAATAGATTTATAGGACAAAATTGCGTCTTCAATGACCCCCTTGACCAATTTTAAAAATCCGGCCAAGAGGTGCCCTGCGTATTGCAACTCGGAATGTCACTGCAAAATTTCAAGGAAAAAAAGGGACGTTTAGGGGGTGAAAAGCAGTCTGAAAAAATGACGCCATAGCCGATACGTGTTATATTATTGGGCGGAAACTCGGCGGAATTCGTATAATGACCCTTGTTCAAATGTGATTTACTCAAAATTTTCTGTGTGAACATATACCATACTTGGTATCATTCGAAAGGGCACTTCATTGCGGTCAGTTTGACACCGTTGTCATCTGCGCGCAATGTACTGCACGCATTAAAGGCGCTACTACGTAACGCATAGTAAATTCATCATTTTTGGCGATAACTTTGCGCTGACGTATTCGAATTTTACCAAACTTGGCAGACAGTTGTCACGTATATGGATACATGTGTCTGCCAAGTTTCATTGATGTAGGTATAAAGATCGTTATTTTAGAGTAAGTTGAAGTTATTTCGGAATTCTCTCGAAAATGGCGAATTTGGAAGGCAATTTTTCTCAAATTTGGTCAGTGTTAGGGTATATAATTTTGTATATGGCTGGAAAGGACATATCTTCAAGTATCTAAATCCAAAAAAGGGTACGGGTTTGCCAAGCCATTATGAAGATGCGGCCACAGAGAGAAAGCCAATTCCTAAAACTTTAGAGGGCGCTATTTGTGTTGTGCAAAGCCATTGGAGCGTGAAATTTGGCACGGCTATGTGCAATTATGAGATAAAGATACTGTGAGATTTAAAAACAAAACGGAATTTATATGAGAAAGTTATGGCAGTTTTAGATTGTTTAGGGGTCCATTTTTCAAGAACTTGAGATTTATTGGAGGAGTCGGTTTTAGATTTGAAAATCGAGTATGAAGATGGCATTGTGAAGGTCAAGTCATCCGTCGCAGATGAAAGGACATCTCTCAGACTATCTAGAGGAATTTGTTAAAAGTTTGTAGGATCTAGGATAGGGGGGATGGGAAGGACGATATAACGGCCTTAAAATGGACCAGAAACGGACAAAATGGCGCCTGGACGGTCATGCATGGGTGATTTCCAAAATCGAAGAAAGTAGTGACCTTGATGAGATGTTAGAGACTATGCCTATGAAATTTGAAAGGAAAAAGACATGAGGAAAGCACCTAACTAGGAATCACAAACACTACGTGCAAAACGAATGCGATTTCCTGACGATAAGGATAAGGGAATGGAGAATATTAATGGGGCAGAATGTGAGCGAAAACAAGGCTATGACGAAGGTCGTCATTGCGATAATATGCTATATAGAATAGAATTTGCTTCGCTTATGTAATTATGTTAGAAACCTTTGGTTCTATAAGCCCATAAAAGGTACGCCATACTCGGAAGGAATTTGGTTTTTATCTTTCTCCAAATAGGTGCCCAGGCTCACCGGGTTTGGGTGTGCGGAGACATTCTCGTGAGGCGAGCTGGTGAGCGGGCGTTTACCAGAGGCTGTCGAGACCTGGGAATCGCTGGTTGTGAGGTGGCATGGCACGGGCGAGGAGGGGCGTCGCTATACGCGATTTCCCGCGTCAATTACAGGGCCAAGTGAGGTTCGGTCCTTCTCCATCGGAGCTAATCATCCATGCGGGCTCGAACGACTTGGGGCGTTATTTTGCAAAGGACTGTCGACAAGCGGTGGATGAAGCACTGAATACAGCGCGGTCATTGTTGCCGCAATGCTACATTTCATTTTCAAGCATCTTACTCGCCTGTATTACTATGGTCATGATGTACACGTCACGTCGCAGGTCGTCATCAATGATGTGCGGAAAGGTGTCAACAAGTATGCCAGACGGAGGGTCCGGCGTATGTGTAGTGGATCATTCATAGGCCACAATTTCAATGTCCAAGAACACTGGTATTTTCACAGAGATGGCGTGCATCTGTCTGATGAGGGATGTGATCTTCTCATGGAGAACTTTGCGTCAGCGGTTCGATTTGCTCTTAATCTTTGAAACTTTATTTTGTGCATGCCCTTTGTTTTATTGCGGGCAATCAGGAGTATATTGAAATTTAAAGAGTAGATTACGATTTAAAATGGTTTATTGACAGGCTGACAAAATGTAGGTCAAGAGGTTGTTTACATTTTTGAGGGAAATTCACGCGCTAGGAAATGTAATACTTTGTATTACATTGGAAGGAAATGTACAAGCGTATGTACGCTTATCAAGCAAGCGCGGAAAATACCGCCAGCAAATTACAAATAGCACGACGGGGCTTTCATTCTAGTTATGGCTTTCATTTGAATGGACAAGAAGAAAAATGTACGGAGTCTGAAACATTCCCACCACCTCCCCATTATCTCCACCAATAAAAGTATTTTTAGTATATTAGTAGCATAAATTAAATATTGCTTGGTGGTTCGAAGTAGCCAAGGTATACGTATTAGTACGGCAAGGATTTAGGGTTTCAGGTATGAAAGGTACGGATAGGGTTTATGTAATAAATTGGTCAGTGATTTATGAAGTTAATGCAGAGCCGGGGGCATTTGGCCTGGTCGCACATCAAGCGTCGTGCACAAAGACAGTGGGCCGTAGGGGAATTTTCCCATTGGGTTTCGCCCCTACCCGGTTTTGTATGGGTAAATCACTAATCACATGGTACTGATAAGTTTATTGGTCAATAAGTGTCATCCAATAATTTTCGACCCCACTCAATTTTTACATGCGAGGGGGTTGCCAATGTATATTCAGTCGAATTTGTTCGCATGTCAATTCTTAGTTTTCCGGCCCCCATTCGATTTGAATGCGGGGGGACCTAGTTGTACCTACACATTTTCAAACTCGGGGTGTCACGCTTTAATCTTAGGCATCATCCGATCTTACAGGCGGAGAGGCTGGTATATATATACATCTATTTTCTATAACTTTAGGCATCACTCGATTTTATAGGCGGGGGGCTGATATAATGACTTAATGTATATAAGTTTAGCCTTGGCATCACTCGATTTCATAGACGGGGGGCCTAGCATTTGTAAGCATTTTTTATGATTCAATATATCTGTGTTATTTTGTTATGACACCCAGAAAATCAAAATGTGCAAAATAAGCGTCCATCTCAAAATGTTAATAAAGCCACAAAAATAACGCAAAGTTGATTGTTTGTTATTTTTGTTAGCCGTGCATAAATTTTGCCACATGCCCAGGTTCTATTTCGCTAGGCAAAAAAAAAAAAAAAAAAAAAAAAAAAAAAAAAAAATTGGGTTGTTGGGATTTGGAGTTTGTTCTTTTGTTTCGTTCCTGAACTATAATCATTTCCAGTATGCCTCAAGGAGAGGAATGGCCAAGAGCGCCATGAACCGACGGTGGGGACAGGCTGCGATTACCAGATCTTGTGTAGGGAACCAATGGCCCAGGAAACTGGGCCTGCTGGGTAGAGCACCGTCTTCCCAGCTGGTCACGTGACCCGTGACCCTCGGGTTCCCATATTTGTGGAATCGCAGTCTGTCGCCTTCCGCCATTGCAAACAAATAATTATGGAAATGGTTTTATATGATTTCATATCTATGTTATGTAATAATATGTCAAGTTGGAAATATGCTACCGCAAAAACTCGAACGGAAATATGTAAATGGTTTTTGTATGATTTTATATCTATGTTAATAGTATGTCAAGTTGGAAATATGCTACCGCTAAAACTCGAACGGAATTATAGAAATGTTTCTATATGATTTCTTATCTATGTTGATAATATGTCAAGTTGGAAATAAGCCAACTCAAACGGAAGAATTAAAAGTTGAGAAAAAGGCAATAACAGCATTTTCATTGTATTTCTTATTGCAATACGTTTATTTTGATGTTATCAAAATAAACCCAATTGTAATAGAATGCAATAGTGTAGGCCGGAAATATGCGGCAAGCCGGTGACTACACGCGATAGCGCGCCTCTTTTGTAAAATGATTTTGAGGTCAATAACCGAATGTTTCCCAGCAGGTCGGCAAATATCAAACATAGGCGCATCTCTTTGTAACCTACATTGAGGTCACAAAGCCGAATCTTTACCACGCGTGTTTTGTAAATATCAATGATAGGCGCGCTTTTGTAATACATATCGGGGTCGCAAGGCAAGTGTTTCCCACGACGTGTATTTTTACTAATCAATGGGTCATTCTCAGCTAATACTTCGTTTGAGTTGGTCGTGTTTTTCCCTCCCTCCCTCCCCTCAATTCCTTGCTGACTTGTGGACGGGCAGGATTAGGCTCATGATTATTGGGTAGGAGGTTGTCAGGGGGAGGGGGCGGTCCTTTATTGAGAAAGTGTATATAGGGAGACCGGAGTGGTACTTGCCCGGACTGGTAGTTCTGCGTATGTCATTGCCTTAGAGTTTGGGCTTGAATAAGTGACACGATGGGGCTGTAGTAGTGGACAAGGTTGATGGTTAATTGGGCTTGTTTTATGATATTGACATCATGTTTGTTTGTTTGTTGTTTTTTTTGTTTGTTTGTTTTTGTTTTTTTTTTTCCTTCGGTTTCTACATCAGATTTGCTAGGTTGCTTTTTGTTGTTTTGTTTTTCTTTTTTTTTTTTGGGGGGGGGGGGGATTGTCAAATTGATTATGTTTCATTATTGTTCTTTTAATGGTACACAATCTGTTAATCACTGTGTGATTTTGTTCTTTTAAGGCTACAACATTCATGGTAATCAATGCAGATTGTGGAAAGAAAAAAAAAAAAAAAAGAAAGAAAGAAAGAAATTGGGCTTGTTGTATTGACATGGTTGGTTGGTTGGGCTTGATTATTGACATGGATGGTTGGTTGGGCTTGTTATTGACTTGGATGGTTGGTTGGGCTTGCTTATTGACATGGATGGTTGGTTGGGCTTGCTTATTGACATGGATGGTTGGTTGGGCTTGCTTATTGACATGGATGGTTGGTTGGGCTTGATTGTTGACATGGTTGGTTGGTTGGGCTTGTTATTGACATGGATGGTTGGTTGGGCTTGCTTATTGACATGGATGGTTGGTTGGGCTTGCTTCTTGACATGGATGGTTGGTTGGGCTCGTTTATTGACATGGATGGTTTGTTGGGCTTGATTATTGTGATGGTTGGTTGGACTACATTATTGACAGGGTCGGCCGGTTTTGGCTTATTGGCTGGAGCTTCTGTTCCGGAAGTCTTAGTATTCCGAAATGAGAGGGTTTTGTTCTTTTGTTTCGTTCCTGAACTATAATCATTTCCAGTATGCCTCAAGGAGAGGAATGGCCAAGAGCGCCATGAACCGACGGTGGGGACAGGCTGCGATTACCAGATCTTGTGTAGGGAACCAATGGCCCAGGAAACTGGGCCTGCTGGGTAGAGCACCGTCTTCCCAGCTGGTCACGTGACCCGTGACCCTCGGGTTCCCATATTTGTGGAATCGCAGTCTGTCGCCTTCCGCCATTGCAAACAAATAATTATGGAAATGGTTTTATATGATTTCATATCTATGTTATGTAATAATATGTCAAGTTGGAAATATGCTACCGCAAAAACTCGAACGGAAATATGTAAATGGTTTTTGTATGATTTTATATCTATGTTAATAGTATGTCAAGTTGGAAATATGCTACCGCTAAAACTCGAACGGAATTATAGAAATGTTTCTATATGATTTCTTATCTATGTTGATAATATGTCAAGTTGGAAATAAGCCAACTCAAACGGAAGAATTAAAAGTTGAGAAAAAGGCAATAACAGCATTTTCATTGTATTTCTTATTGCAAATGGTTTATTAAAAAAGCCTGTCATTTTTTAGAGCAAATTTAGTGATGAATATTTCGCCTAGGATTTTCCACACCATGAGGGGTTTGAAATTAAAACAATAAAGCTATTTCAGTTTTACTCTAAACTATTTCTGATATTTTAAAATAGAACATTTAAGCACTCAAAGATCTGGACAACTCATCACCTATTATTTTGTGTTATCCAAGCTAGCAATTCTTTTTCTATTATTTCTTAATCTATTCTCTCATGCAGGAGCTTTGTTTGACGTCATCCAGTCTTATACCATCGTCTTCATGATGACTGGAATCCCTGTTTTGATCTTCACCATCAACACTGTAGTCATATCTATACTGTTAAACAGGAGAGAGAAGTCCAAACACGTTTAGCATCGCTCCGGGCATGGTAAATTGAAAGGAAACCTCTCTTCATCCAGGAGCTTTGTTTGACGTCATCTTATCTTATACCATCTTCTCCGTGATCACTGGTATACTTGTTGTGTTAAATCACTATTACATTGAAGTCGTATCGGTACTGTTAAACAGGAGAGTGATTTTTTTTAAAACTTTAGTAGGCCTATCGGTGAAAGTTTGATTGTGTTTCGTTTTAAGAAGCTATGGTTAAAATCAAACGCTAGATAGAAAAAAATTACTCGCTTTCGTTCAGGGATATGTTCCGCTTAGACTACGTATGGCGCCCAAATCCCTTAAAATTTCAAAAGATGTTTAAAAAAAACCTCCCAGCAGATTGAATTTTTGGTCAAACCAAACGCTAGGAGGCCGAGCTATCTACTAGTCAAAAACAAAGTGTTATCTCTTTGATTTGTAAGCCGAACAAAGATAAACGTCTTTTGGAGAGCTATAGGCCAATATTTTTAATCAATGTGGACGCGAAAATATGTTCAAAGGTGTTGGCGAATAGAATAATACAAGTTTTAGACGAAATAATTGACACCGATCGATATGCTTTTTTACGTGGGAGGGCAATAGGAGAAGCTATCCGAAATGTACATGATGTTTTCCATTTTCTTTGTACTGAACAAAAAACAGGATTCATTGCTTCAGTAGATTTTAAGAAAGCGTTCGATTCTTTAGACCATGATTACATGTCTCAATGTTTACTTTCTTTTGGTTTTGGAGCATCTTTTATTAAATGGGTAAAAGCTTTGTATAAAAATGTAGAAGATTGCGTTTTAAATAATGGAAAATCTACAGGATATTTTCCGATTACAAGAGGAGTAAGACAGGGAGACACCCTCTCTCCCTTTATGTTTATAATTTGTTTAGAAACACTTGCATTACGCATCAGAAATTCAGTAGATATAAGAGGAGTAGTCGTAGGTACGAGTGAATTAAAGCTGTCTATGTATGCAGACGATTTTTGCTCTTTTTGTTCATATGTAAAATCGCTTAACTCATTATTTGATATTATCCAACAATTTGAGAAATGTTCCAGTTTAACTATAAACCTAAGTAAGACAGAAATACTGAAAGTTGGATATGTACCAGACGCTGGTTTCCGACACAGCCTGAATTGTGTTATTATTATTAATGTACTTGGTACTTATGTAGGTATCGGATCATATTCTGCGCAGGTTAAAAAAGCAGAAGAAATATTATCATCATTACAAGTCACTTTAAATATGTGGAAAATGAGAAACTTAACTTTGTTCGGAAAAATTCAAATTATCAAATCCTTTGGAATATCAAAATTTATGTATTTGTTTTCATCTTTTTTTATTACCAGACTGGTTCCTAAAGAAAATGGAGAGTATGTTTTTCAAATTGATTTGGAATGGACCTGATAAAATTTGAAGGAACGTAATGATCCAAGATTTGTCAAAGGGAGGAATTAAGATGGTTGATGTTCAGTCATCTGCCAGCGCACAACAATTATATTGGATTCAAAGAATAAAAGAAGCCGATAAACAAGGATGGTTTCAAATTCTTAATATTATCTTAAAAAGAACGGGGGTTTGTTCCTGTTCAATTGTAACTATAGTCATAAAATGTTAGACAAAAACATTCCTAAGTTATATCGAGCTATTTTTAGAAAGATGGAACTCTCTCAATGTGAGAATCAGAGAATATAGTACGACATTTTAGATTATTTGGAACAATAGACAATTACAATTAAATTCAGATATGATTTTCTTTCGAAAACTTTTCATTAATGAGAATGGTGTTTTTTAGTGACATCCTCACAGAAGAGGGTAATTTAAAACAACAAGATGACATGAAAAGGTTATTTGAACTAGATGCAAATGATTACTTAAGAATACAGGGAGGGTACTTTTCGTTATCAAAGATAAATATTCCTAAAATAGTTTATACAAATCCATTCAAGAACGATATTAATTCCAATATTATTTTACCCCCGAGTTGATATTTTTGAACAGAATAAAAAGCAAACAATTGTATCACCTTTTGGTCGCAGAGAAATATGAATGCCCAGTCAGTACGTTTAGACTAAAGAATAGATATGATGTTTCAGATAAAGAATTGTGATTGGCTCGTTCAGGTATCATGTCAACTACAATTTATGTAATTTACAGAGAATTTCAGTTCAAGGTATTAAATAATATTCTGAATTTGAATTATAAACTGTATAAAATGAAAGTCATTATTTCCCCATTATGTTCTTTTTGTGACCTAGAAAATGAAACGATTGAACATTTTTTTTTGGAAATGTACAATAGTACAAGATTTTTGGAATCAGCTCGGAAAAGAGCTGACAATGTTTGATTTCTCGATTTTAACTGAAAAGACGGTAATTCTTTGTATACTGTCGAATAATTATATTCTTTTTAATCATATATTAATAATTGCAAAGAATTTTTTTTACCTAAATAGATGCAAATTAGTTAAACCAAATATTTTGTTAACTTCATTTCCTTATTAATTAAATCGTATAAAATGGAGAGATACATTGCTATACGCAATGAGAAAAAAGCTGCCCATGACAGCAGGTGGCAGGGCATGACCCAATGGATATCTACTGTCAGATAAGAAAAGAAATTTTTTTGATATGTTAATAAGCTGTATAACGTTCAATGTATTATGTAATCAAATGTTCATTTTCACTGGTGTGTGAATCATTTGTAAAATATATCAATGTACCGTGAAGTGACCAAAAATTAAAAAAAAAAAAAAATTCAATACCAAAAAAAACCGCTACTTTGTAATTTTATCGATCAGACTCATCAAATGAACATGATTCAGGTTGTTTAATTGTTGATGTTTTTTATGTGACCGTGTAAGAAAATGGAATCAAGCCAGCATAATCTTTGCTTTGACAAGATATATACCACAAGGGCTAGATAGCATGAGTTAAACCAGATTGAGCATAAACTTTAAAGTGATTTATCATGAATCTTTTGTTTAAGCAGACATGCATGTTATGATTCAAATGTTGAATTATGAACTGTTATATATTTCGAATAAATTAATCAGATATGTCTTCTTCAAAGTCTGTTAAGTTGCCATAAACCTTGGGTTCTTTTGATTAAAAGTAATTTTGCTTTATTCTGCCTTGTTTTTTGGTTTTGTAATATGTTTGTTTATGGAGGAGAGTCATGGATATCGAAGAATGTTTGATGTAATGCATGTATCAGGTAATGTGAATGTAATAGTATACAAATATTGACTATTCATGAGGATGGTGGTAGAAATTATATACCTCTTCTTAGAAATCTAGCCATCTGATTGTTCAAAATTGCAGTCGTAATTTTAGCCATTTTACCATAAAGAGACGAACAATTCTAGTTCATGAGTGATATTCCCGCAAGATTCCGGATACCAGGAAAATAGTTGCGATCCCCATTGGTTTACGTGTTAAAACTTAGTTTGTGCGCAGCGCGGCTATCATACAGTTTTTGTGCGATGGTCGCTACAGCACACAGACCACCGATCTCGATCGATTGTAGGCCTACATGTAATCTCCGATTTTTTAGTTTCTAAACTTTATTTTATGTCCAAAGAAGTAAAAATGGCTAATGACTCTTCCTAGATTCTTGATGATGATCAATTACAAAAACTTGATTACTTCTGCGGACAGCAAGAACACCAAAAGTTCCGTGAAATTCTCTGTAAAATATTCGAAGACTAGGTCTACCTGCAAGTTATCAACACAGACCTCGATAGCCTAAAATAAGTTGATTACCATGATTGGTAAGTCGCAAATGTATTTATAATGCCTGCTTTGATATTCGGGGAATAGTTGTTTTATTGGCTCATGTGGATCTTGCATCTTGCTATCACCCCTCAGCACACCTCGGGGTGATATCAGGATGCAACATCCCCTAGAGCCTATTTAAGAACTTTTCCTCTCATAGCAGTCTCATACCGGCCCTTCTTCGCTATTTCGCTCAGGAGAGGGGGGGGGGGGGGGGGGGTAGTGAGCACTAATTTTTTTTTTGGCCCTCGAAAATTTGAAAAATCGCACCCCACCCCCTCCCCTTGAACGCCAGGGGGGGGGACTATCTCCAAAAAAATGGTAATATTACTTTATTTTTTTTTCCCAGGGCGGAGCCCTCAGAAGCTCAGGGCTTTTATACATCAAATTATCGTTGGATGAGCAAAATGTTATTCCTTTTTTGTAACACTGGCAGGTCACAAATTGGCGTTAAGTCTAGGAGCAGAGCCCCGGAAGCTCAGGGGTTTTGGGCAATAAATAACGGTTAGATGAGCATATTAATTTTATAATACCTTATTTATGACACTGGCAGGACACAGAATGGTGTTGGGTTCAGGGGGCGGAGCCCCCAGAAGCTCAGGGGTTTTATACATTAAAATATTGTCAGATGTGCATATTTAATACCTTATTTGTGACACTGGCAGGTCACGAATTGACGTGGGGTCTAGGGGGCGGAGCCCCCGGAAGCTCAGGGTTTTTTGGCAATATATAACGGTCAGATGAACATTTTATATCTATTTGTGACACTGGCAGGACACAAATTGGTGTTGGGTCCAGGGGGCGGAGCCCAAGAAGCTTAGGGGTTTTATACATTAAATTATAGTCAGATGAGCATATTTATACCTTATTTGTGACACTGGCAGGACACAAATTGGTGTTGGGTCCATGGGCGGAGCCTTCAGAAGCTCAGGTGTTTATACATCACTTTATCGTCAGATGAGCATAATTTTATACCTTATTTGTGACAATGGCAGGTCACGAATTGGCGTGGGGTCAAGGGGGCGGAGCCCCCGAAGCTCAGGAGTTTTGGGCAATAAATTACGGCCATATGAGCATATTTTTATACCTTATTTGTGACACTGGCAGGTCACCAATTGGCGTGGGGTCGAGGAGGCGGAGCCCCCGGAGGCTCAGAGGTGTTAGGCAATAGATTACGGTCAGATGAGCATCCAGGGGCCGCCTTAGGGCCATTGGTCGGGTTCGGGGGGGGCAGAGCCCGGAAGCTCAGGGCTTTAGGCATTTAATTTCGTCTGATGAGCATAATTATACCTTATTTGTGACACTGGCAGGTAACTAATTGGCGTGGGGTCCAGGGGGCGGAGCCCCCAGAAGCTCAGGGGTTTTGGGAATTTTATAATGGTCAGACAAGCACGCAGGGGTCGCCTTATGGCTCCTGGTGGGGTCGAGGGGGTGGAGCCCCGGAAACTTAGGGGTTTTAGGCATTTAATTACGGTCAGTTATTGACATATCAATAAATATAACGATTTCTAATATTTGTGCACCACCACAAATATTAAATAATTTGAAAAAGCCGTTGATAAAAAACGAAATAGGCGCCTTTTACGTCGTATTTCAGCCAATGCCGATGTTGGCTTTTTTGTTGGCATTTTTGTGTTGGTTATATTACGCACTACCAGACGGCCCATGTATTGTTATTTTTAATTACATAATTAATTAACGGTCACCGTATTTTTTTTTTAAGTGGAGCTAAATTGGTATGATCGTATTGGCATTTGGGTCTAAAATTACCTTCATAGCAGCCTAGGTTCTAAAAGGGCACTGATAAGAATAAGAGCAATAACCATGCACTTTGAAGGCATTTGCAGTCTGAAAACAGAACTCAACTATACCTTTAAGCCTATTTATAATAAATGTTTACAATACATCCATGAAAATTAAAATTTGGGTTAACTGTGTTTGTTGATGTGACCATCACATGAGAATTTGTGATGTCTTGCAACATGGCCGGCGATTCGGCAATGTCGTTGAGGAGTAGTTCAACCTAGCTATCACTAATTAAACGGTTTGCCAGGCTAGAAGTAGTAACAGCCACCCGTGCTAAACGTACTGCCTGGGCTGGACAAAGACCAGGTCCTGGAAGTAGGACTTGGTATCGCTGGTATCGAGTGAGAAATAAACCAAGTTTGAATTTTACTAGGGGGAAACTACCCCCAAGCCCCCCCCCCCCCCCCCCATCATTACGCCATGCAGGGCGAGGAAGAATAGTCAACGAGAGGTGTGAAGGTGACGAAATTGACTACCCCCCCCCCCCCCCCTCACAGGTTTTTGAAGTTTTGTTGTATTAACATATTACATTCCTTAGCAAAACAACAGTATAAGAACAAGCAATATACCTTTTGCACATGTTTGCATTTGTATTGGTCTAAACGCTGCACTCTTGGGCCTCCAGAGCCTAACAGTTTGTTGCAGTCTTTAGTCAGTATTTGCTATACACTTACTTGTTCTCTCACTTTTTCAACTAGGACACTTATGCCTGGATTACATTTGGCCTGCGATTAGTCTACGGAGCCCGTATCCTGCCCGTATCCCCTTTTCCGTGCGGCCTCTGTGCGGAGGCAGGAGGCTGCCGTGAGATTTTCGTACGGATTCACGGGTTCCGCAGCCTTTACGATTTTGTTTCGCGAGAGAAGTTAAACAAATTTGAAAAAAGCCCGTAGCCCGTATACATGTCATAGGTGGCATTGCACAATCACCGCACGGGCATCGCCCGGAGGCCTCGCACTGATTGTGCAGCAAACGTACGATTTGTCGGTGAACATTGGGGCAAAAAAAAAAATCGTACAGAGATTGTAGACTCGTGGGGCATTCGCACGGCCATTCCACAGCTATCGCACGGTTGCTGTACGGTCACCGCACCTTCTCCGCGCAACCTTTGCATCGAAGCTGCACGGGCTCCGTACGATTTCCGTGCGGAGGCTGCGGAGACTGCACGGCTACTGCATACATATTGCACGATTTCCGTACAATCTCCGAGCAGCCTCTGTACGGATTTGCCCCGGCCTACCCCGAGGGCCAATACAATAAATGGCACGATGCTCGTAGATAATGTAAACATCGTAGCCCGAAGCCTCCTACAGAGCTGCCAACCATTACGTTTTTGCCGGAATTACTCGGTTTTTTCCTTCAAATTACGGTACTACGTTTATTCTTCATAAAATACGTTTTTTAATAATTTTTTTTTTTTTTTTTTTAACATACCGCACGTCAAACAACTGCCCTAAAATGGTGAATTTGATCACAAATTCAATAGAAAACTAATTTTAAAACATACTTGAAGAGAAAAATTTTCTCAAAAAAAATGAAATGCCGATAATACCAAATAACCACCCAAAAAATTACCTGCTTGTATGGAAAAACAGCATGATAAATGAACATTTCTGCATTGGAAGTGTGTCGCGGGTGGTTGTAAGTTTCGTTTTTGTGAATTCCTTTTTTTTTGCTTGAAATTCCTTTTTTTTTGCCATCATGATTCCTTTTTTTGGTCGCACAAGGTTGGCAGCTCTGCGAGTCCTACGATGTCTACGAAAAATCGTAGACCAATTTATCGTACGGCGCCCGGGGCAAATGTAATCCAGGCATAAGTAGACAAAAGCTCAGTCTCCACGTGATATCGACAGTTGTTTGCGTCTGACTTCACCACCTCTATGGAATACAGGTCGGTTTTATTAAAAGATTGCACATACCAGACAGTTATTCCTGTAAAAAAAGACTTGCATTGTGATGTTCCACTCGGGCATGGAACAGAGTTGGAAATGTGGACTTTATGTTGTATTGGTAATACTGTTGAACGTGTATGCTTGCGACCACTCTGACGAGAAAAAGAAGGAGAATGATAAACAGTGTTGGGCATTATTAACTTTCGTGATCTTTGATTCCCAAATCTACTGGTCTACATACATTATAGACATACTGCATGAGAGTAAGTATGACATAAATTGTGCTCTTTAAGATATACCTTTCCCGATACCTTTACGTCTGGCTCCACTTAACACTTATATTAGTTGGGTGATCGTTTGATTGTTTAGTTGGTTGGTGGGTCTGTTGGTTGATTGATATATTAATTGGCTGAATGTTTGATTGGTTGGTTGGTGTGTTGGTTGATTGATTGTTTGATTGTTAGATTAGTTTTTTCGGGTTAGTTGGTTTGTTGGTTGATTGATAGATTAATTGGGTGATTGTTTGAGTGTTTAGTTGGTTGGTTGGTCTGTTGGTTGATTGAATGTTTGATTAAATGTTTGAATGATTGGTTGATCGATTGATTGATTTTTGTCAGAATTGAATGATTTATTCTACAGTAAATAAATTGATCGGCTGATTGATTTGTTTATCACTTTCACCGTATTGCCATATTGTATGATTAAGTAATTGATTAACCCATTAAAGATCAGTTTAATAATGATTCATTTGATTAATTTAATTTTGATTCGATTTATTGATTGATTGATACACTTAATCTGTTCGGACTAGAATACAATGAAATTTCAGATTTACACGTCGTTTATAGGTGAGAATAGTTTACTATGTATTCTCTTGTACGAATACTTTACTTGCAGAAAATAATGGAGTCATCAAGAGGACAAGAGATCTCCATTTTAAACTGGAAGTGGGGTTACGTCATCGTACTATGCAAATTCATGACAGAAATGGCGATTGGGATCACAAGGCTTTCGGCGTTCTCCTCCCAGTGATGGTTGAAAGATTCAACAGAAATTACGCCACAGTAGGCTTTATCTGCAGTTTACCCGGTACAATCATGCTCTTTTCAGGTGAATTATTTGATTTTTTTAAAAATATATTCTTTAAAGGACACTAGACTCTATTTTTCCAATTAAATGTATCCGAATTTGTAACGTATTCATAATGGCCTTCCATACCCGTCCCTCTATGTACACACACCCGGACACCCATGAATAATTACCCAGTTAAAGCCCTCACAACACCAAACTAGTTCTCACTACGTTCTGGAAAATGTTGCTAAACGGGCTCAAATTGTGTGCGAAGGGAGTGAACGTAGTATCAACTGTTAACGATCTGCTTAAGAACTTCAGGGACGGGCTCGGACTTGCTAGGACGGTGAGGGTGTTTGTTTTGATAATTTTTTATGTATTTCATTGTTTTTTTTTAACTCATACATTTTATTGTTTTTGTTGTTTTATTTCATTTCTAACTACAATTCAACTATTTTGACTCCCAAAACAACCAAATTTGAGATGTTTTTATAAAGATGCCTTTTCTTTGATTCATCTAATGCCATATAAATGAATACAATTACATTTTGTCAAAGAATAACAAGAATTTAGCCTCCTGTTTCTTTATGTGAGAGTTTACTAGGCGCTGTTCATTTATTCGATTTTTTTTTAAATCTCAGATAATACTCAAAGTAGCGCTCGAAAATTTGGCGCCTACTATAAAAATGTGGATGTCTTGGAACTCTTCTAGGAACTTAAGGACAGTAGACTCCTCTCGTGTCACTTTACCGAAATTAGCAAAAAATAAGAAAGTTATCAACTGGGGATATCCACAGGTGCCATTGTATCCCCACTAGGAAGTTATGTATACATACGATTATCCCCGTTTCACAGGTCTTACAACCCCCCCCCCCCCCCGCACACAAACACACACACACACATACACTCACTCTAAACACAATGTGTCTTTAATTTCAATAATTTAATTAATGTCCATGCAGGTCCTTTCGTTTCCTTGGTCCTCCAGAGGGTAGATCATCGAATCGTTGCCATGTTAGGAGGGGTAATAAGTGGGGTCTTTCTGGTAGCATGCGGTTTCATCTCTAACATTACCGGACTTGGTTTCATGCTGGCACTCACAGGTATGTCATATTAGGAGGGGTTATAATGGGTGTGTCAGGTATCATGAGGTTTTATCTCCAGCATTACCGGTCTTGGTATCACCCTGACGCTCACAGGTATGTCATAATAGGAGGGGTAATAAATAGGGTGTGTCTGGGTATCAAGTGGTTTCATTTTAAACATATAACCGCCGTTGGTGTCACCCTGGCACTCACAGGTATGTCATGATAGGAGGGGGTAATACATTGGGTGGGATGTGGTGTTATCTCGAACATTACCGGTCCTGGGCACTCACAGGTACAATAGAAAGGGTAATAAATGGGGTGTCATGTGTAGTATCATGTGGCTTTATCTTCAACATTGCCGTTTCTTTGTATCACCATGCATGGCACTCACATGTGTGTGATAATTGGAAGGGGTAATATATTGGGTGTGTCTCCCTGGCACTCACAGGTATGTCATAATATAGGATGGGTAATAAATGGGAGTATCTGGTATCATGTGGTTTCATTTTAAACATATAACCGCTGTTGGTGTCACCCTGGAACTTATCCTCGGACCTTCTTTCTTTATATTTAAGGTATGGATTCATGTTTGTTCGAAAGGGAGCAAAATATATCAGCGATAGAAGAAAACAAATGCACAAAACTTTTTGCGGCAATCCTGCCGGCTCCATAAACAATTAGTGTTGAGTTAATACAAAAAATATGAGAAAACTCTAGTTCTATATGAAGTTGGAAACGAGTTGTACTTGGCCGACAAAACCTTGTGCAGTAGCATATTATCCGTTTTATTGTATATTGAAGTAGAAGCGAGCAATGATATCTTTGGCATTAATCTGCAAAATGTTTCACTTATGCTACTTTTTAACAACACTTTGTTATCTCATTGACAGGAATTGGCCGATGTTGTGCCTACTTACCGATTGCTCTCATGATGAACCAGTATTTCAAAGAGAACTATGTTCTAATGAACACTATAGCATCATATGGTACAACAGCAGGCGTAATGTTCCTACCCGTTATAACTGAGCGATCTTTAGAAGCGTACGGTTACCCTGGAGTTTTCATGATTCTTGGAGCAATCATGTTTCATAAGGTTGCAGGGGGAGCGGCCATTCGGAAACCAATCTTCAGCGTGAAAGATAACACCACTGGACAAAGTGATCAAGATCCGTCAGAGGTGATCCGTTATGGCCCATCGGAGGATGACGGTGATGAAGATGGTATAGAAGGAGGTGATCAAATGACAACATTGAAAGATGAATCGAGAAACAATACGGTCCAGGCCCTGGCAGAAAGCCGTTTTCACATCAAGGAAAACTCTGAAAGTACGGACACACAAAATGCTGCAATCGTAATATATGATATAAAAAGATTCGAGGAGGGTGAATTTTGTTTAAATGACGATGATAACTTCGAGGAACACGTTCCTTTCCTAAAAAGTGCATGCGATCATCCTGGTGAGGTGGGCGATCTTCCTGATGCTTCAAGATCTGGTCAAGATGATAGTGAGAAATATAATATCTGCTCATCATTTATATCTCGCTGCAAACTGTTTATAACCAAGGAGGCTCTGTTCTTAATGTGCCTCCCAGCGACCTACTTTCGTGACTATTCGTTCGAAGCATGGTTGTTGTACCTAGTGCCTCACGCAGAGCAGTTAGGCATCACCCCATCTCGAGCTGTCTTCTTGTCTTCAATTGGTGGAATCGGTGGGATTATAGGCAGAACCATTGCAGTCATTCTCCTTGTTAAGAAAGTACACATGTTCAAAATTTACATTATCGTTGGTTGTATTACCAGCTTGTCGTTTTTTCTTTGATTTCGTCGGCGAATCATTCATCATTCGTTCAGTTTGGGCATTCCTCCAGGGCCTCTGCTTTTTTGTACTGGATACTGCAGACGCAACTTTTCTTAAATTGACGTTGGTAGATGAAAGCAACTTCAGTTTCGGCCTTGGACTGGTGATGTTAATGAAAGGTTCCGGTAGTATTTCGGCAGGGTTACTCACAGGTAAGCAAATATCTTGACAACTATATAATAAAATATTAAATTCAAGCTTTGTATATTATTATCACAAAGTTGATTAAGACTAGAGAATACCACTTTTTTGTCAATTCAATTTTCAATTTTTTATCATCCAAGATGTTAAAAATATACATAACAGTCAGACATATATAAGCTAGCAAAATAATAAACGAAAAAATATCTTCAACAAAGTACAAGGCTCGTACAACAGAACACCATGCAGTTCATTGTTAATTTGTAGATGTTTCCTAGTAGTAGGGATGGTTCAGTTGTTTTAAAAGTGTCTCTAAAACGCAGATCAGGGTTTCCTCCTCCACCTCACAAAAGTGCGAGTTCTATTCATGTTCCACTCTGTTTCGAGATTTGTGAAAATAATAATCAGTGGAAAGCAATGCAACGTGTCATTTTAATTCTCAAATATCGAAACGATGTGATATGTTTTATTTTCATTTTTGT
>JAVYIG010008455.1:0-89213 GCA_035222895.1 Strongylocentrotus droebachiensis
TATATGTACTTACCTATAATGACGGGTTCGATATCACTGTTCAATTTGTAAACATCAAGACTGTTCCATCAAATGAGTCTCGTCATCTTCACGACCAGAATTATTTCAATTTAAACAAAAATATCTCTCATTTCTTACACGACTTTAAAAGAGTGTATGCGATTCCTCCTAAAGTAGAAAAAACACAATAAAAAACAAACACCGTTTCGAAAACAGTAACGTATATTTGAAAAGCCTGAAACTGTTACGAATGGTGAAAGTTCTAATCTAAAAAGAAGGGGACTGACTATGTATAATCAATATAAGTCCTTTCCTTTCAACTATCTTTTCTTATCTTATATTTCATTGTTATGAGTATCGATTCGGTGTACACAAGGCAAAGTAGGATTATCTCCAAGATGGCGAATTTGTAAATGATGTGCCAACAGTGACAAACGGATAAAGTAGACACAACATAATATCAGGAAGGGAATAATTTATAAAATGAGCTTTACGAGGAGGGTACTTTATCATTAGACTCTGAAACAAATGCTACAGACAGAAAATTATGCAACTACCCCCCTTCTCCCCCTCTCTCTCTCACTCCCCCTCTCTCTCTTTCTCTGTATCTCTCCCTCTCTCTCTCTCTCTCTGTCCCCCTCTCCGTCTCTCTCTCTCTCTCTCTCTCTCTCTCTCCCTCTCTCTCTCTCTCTCTCTTGTATATAATGCTACCAATACACATCCCAACCGCACGCGAGTCAATACACCGAATACTAGAAACACATAGATATTTTTGATAAATAGATTTAATTCTTAATAAACATGTACATACATAATGAACATTTGCACAATACTTTTGCATCTTTGTCTTGATACTCTCCTAGAAATATAAGAAACGTTATGATGATAATAATGATTAAAATATTGGCTTACATATGATTTCCATACGTGTAATCAAGAATATATTTTCAAATGAAACAAGAATCCGTGAATTATAGCGCTGTTGTGTCGAAGTGATAGGGAGATGGATAATATGCGATTAATAAGCCTCGATTGGATAGTAATGTTCATTCCATTCGTAATACCATAATACCAATAAAATATAAATATATCAAATGAAAAATACAACCTCTTAACGCTCTGCCTGTCTAACCATTTTTGTCATCAAAAGAAAATTCGCACGTCTATATTATGAAAGGTTGCAAATAATATCAATTTAAAATGTCTGTAGAGAACATTTCTTTTGTGACAAAATATGTTTCAAATGAAATATGCTTTTATTCGTAAAATGCTTAGGAACAAAGTAATGTTATTCCAGTACAGAAGTAATTTTTGTTCTTTAATCAAAGGGTATACTGAAAGAAATACTGAATACTATTGTTATCTTTTCGATTGTATTTAAGACATTATATTGTAAAGTGATTACGCAAGAACTAAAATTAAAAAAGTCGATATGGAAATGTCCAAGAAGTGACCAAACTTTCTCAAAGTATAGATTAAAGACTTTCTTTAAATCAAACATCATGAACGTTATTTTTCTACCAAATCAAAACATTGCGAATGTATATGTCGTTACTAACGACTACTTTAAAGGCCGTCTGTACTAATTTGGCTAGGAGGGATTAGACCACCCAGTATGGTGACTGACAGGTGGCTATCTCATCAACTCGGCTTTCAATTAACATAAGAAAAAGAGGATCATGGGGGACCAATGGTCACCAATAAGGCATTATTTTCTATATAAAGGGAGCAAGTATAGTGAGTGGGCCTTTAAATAAAAAGACTTTTTAAAAGACAATGCCATTACACTGGTCGCTCATAATTATAACGGGGATTGTTTAGGTAACTAACGTTATTACATTAGTCATGCTTCATCATTCTTATGATCACGTGCACAAATACTGAATGTCATCAATGCAATTAATTCCGCTTTGTTGGCACAGTGCACTTGGATATTGTGCAATGAAACACGTGCGGACGCTTTCAGACGGGATTGGGAAATGAGGCAGACAATTAAATTTGGAGAATTCAACCGTGGTGTTGCTATGGCGAAGTACAAACACAGAAATTATCAATCACTCATAAATAAGGTACACTGCATAGTATACAAAGCAATTTTTTCTTAATTATACCTCAGCACGCATGCCGTACTTTTTTCATTTCCGTGCAGAAAATTCCTTCAGGATGGTGGTGTAGTGGGGCGATGATTTATTTATCTATGATCACAGACACAATCTTTATTTCTTTTAGGTTGAAGATAATGTTGTGTGCTGGTCATCCCACTGCATTGTGAAAGAAGCTCTTGAGACGATGAGTAGTACTGGAAATTTATGACCATTATGAAGCTATTGGGTCTTCAAAATTAGAAGAAATTGACCCACATGGAGCCTCGGTGGAAATTAAATCCAATGAAACTGACTACACGCAGAAATGGGTTTATGAGGTTACCTAATTATTTTGGCATCAATATTTGATATTAAAATATTAATGCTATTTCTAGTCATAATTTAGAATATTGGGACATTTCAATGCCATTCCTGCTCATCTGACATTCTATCATATTCTTTCACAGAAGAATAACAAGAATGAGGAGTTTCCAGGAACTTAACTTTCTCTTTAACCGTTAATGATGATAGCATATAATTATTATACGGTTGTATTGTATTATCAAGCCTTCGACCTTCAGGATTTCACGAAAAATGTTGGATAGAAATTAAAGTGGTATGGTCCAGTTTTAGTAATATATTGGACATTTTTATGTGGTTTTTGAGCGCCTTCATCTCGTCCATCCGATGAACCGAAAGCTTGTCCGAGACTTTTCTGATAAAGCAACAACTAATGTATGTACCGGGGGTTCTTAAAACAAAATTCAATTGATTTGATGACATGTAAAAAGAATATTTGTTAATCGTAAAAACTACGAGCTGAAAAATGTTTTAAATTGATTACATTTTTGCTTAATATGTCGATTCTAGCTGATACATGGTTCAAGTATGTCTTTGAGCACCCCTCTCTGAAACGCCCTTGTAATGGAATTCGTAAGTCAACCAAGCGATTACATCCTCTGTGTAGTTTCCCTTTGCCCTCCTTACAATATGATTAATTCGACAAGGTCAATCGAGCTTGGACGTGCGCTTCATCAACAAAAAACCATTCGTTCTCGGGGAAAATTTCATAAATTAGATGCGGTCAAAAAAATATTCCATCAAACTGACCATACACTGCTCGGTGGGTTTAAAGTTGTCTATGGAAATGCTTCATTGGTTTTGAAAAAACAACACTGGTATAGTGAATGGTCCTTCCAACACTCTCACTAATTAAATAAATAACAATAGATGAAAGGAACTGCTGTCCTTATATGCATGCGACCGTACACTCCTTAGAAAAATAGATTACATACTGCATTTTCTTTACAATTTTTTTTATTGACGTTGAATGCCCCTTCGTTTGTTTGGAATAACAACTAAAATTAAAAGAAATCATAATAAAATGGATTCTGAAGATCTTAATAAACCATTTTATGGCAGGAGGTATACCGAAACCAAAATCTCTGAGGGAATAACGAAAATGTTACGGTATCACTTTTGTCATTATCATTATAAAATGTCTCAAAAATCTTTCGATCTCTCTCGTTCAACAAAAATAGGACAAAAATCTCAAATTTGTCAGGGACGCACAATTTCTCTTACGGGGATGTAATAGTAATATGAGGAAACATATACAAATATGATGATTGGATTATAATAGGATGGCAACAAGGATGTTTTGAACATATTGTCATTAATTTGAGGCATTTGCATAATCTAATATCAATGTTTAGCATGTCCAGCATGCCACGTACAATGTTCACAACCGATTTTTGCCGCATCAAAAATAATTTCACTGCGATAATACTACTATTGTAAAAGTAAAAACAACACATTTCTAAAAGCCTTGCAGAAATCGATTGCAAATGGCATTCATTTTTAGAAATAGATCTCGTTCAATATTGTATTGAACAGCAATAGTTTAATAAAGCTGCATAAAGGCACATAATGTAGAAAATCACGCTACTTTGCTTCATTCAAAACATGTCTAAGAAATATCAAAAGAAATGGTCGTCATATTCCATATGGCTTGGCTATCATCCTACGATTACAGTTCTTACAACGTGTATGATTGTACACAAATTAAGGTATGTTCTTTGTAATAGATTGATCATGATGACCCGATCATGAACACATAATTAGTCACTGAGAGCAGGGGCGGATCCAGCTTTTTATAAAGGGGGGGGGTTCGGGTGGTATGCGAGGGAGCGTAGCGACCGAGTCCAAGCGAGCGGAGCGAGCGAGGGGGGAGGGTGTGGGAGGGGGGTGTCCCCCCTCCCACAGTAGGGAAAATTTTTGAAAATCTGTGTGTGAAAATGGCGTTTTCTTGCGATAAGATTCAAAAAAATGGTCCCCGGATTTTTTTTTTGGGGGGGTTGCAACCCCCCCAACCCCCCCCCCCCTAGATCCGCCACTGGAGAGACACACAAAGTATAGTTAATTACGGTTACTAACCTTATAGCAATAAAATAAATGTAACATGGTGAACGAACGTGTAAACCTTAATATAATTCGTTCTCTTCCTTACAGTATAACAATAAAAGAGTCTCCTATGTGATATGATATAATCATGCTCTTTGGCAATACACGTGAACGATGGGTAGAAATTTTGGTCGGTATATATCTGAATGTATTGATACACATTTCATTCATTACTGTAACTGATTCATAACTATGGCGTAGAAAAAGGGATAGGCACATGTAGGGGTTTCCTGCTCCCCTCCTCCCCATCAAAATAATGACATAGACAAAATGGAAAAGGTGGACAAAGATCAAAAGAGATTAAAGGAAGAATAGCAATGGGAAATTGGAAAAGAGTAGGAGAAGATCCTCTCCTACACGTTTCTTCTGATCAGAAGCTTTGTAAATTAATTCTCGAGTGAGACAGGTGACCCACCCCCCCCCCCCCCTCCAAATGCCCCTACATGCTTGGAACTACGCTACGCCACTGTTAAATTACGATTCTTCAGATATGTATTCAATTAATGTCTGGTTATGCTAAACAAAATATACACCATTTGGATCTTTTTTCAAACCTATCCTTTAAAACTATTGCATGAATTGCTTTTTGTTGGCACGTGCTCCTTTTCAATCAAAGAGATCGGTGTTTTAATTAAACAATAAACATACATTACAGCAGAAGCTAAGCATTAGTGTGTTTATGTATCTCATTTTCAATTAATATATTTATCAAAATAATTTCATCCTAATTATAATGATAATCATAATTGTATGTAGTCTTACTTCGTTGGCACTTTTATGAGTGTGGGCAATTAAAAAAAAATGCATGTACACTTAGCTCAGTCTGTATTTTATGTTGCTGTGTCAGTGAATTTAAAGTTAACTCTCTCACGAATGATCATATGTCCCGTCGGCCATCTTTGCCGCTTCTACAATCGCTGACTGGAAATCTATAGATGGAGCACATCTTATGACGTAATGATACTTGCTTCAAAACCCTAGTAGAACTGTTCTTAATGTTCGCAAATTTATGCATTCTTTGCTAAATATGATCCCGACACAAAAACAAATAATGATTACATGACAGATTCCACTTCCGATAGACTAAATGGTATTTGGATCCAATAAATTTGGTATCAGCAAATCTGGGAAGAATAATCTACAAATTCAATAAATTATTGGCGAGATGTCATAAATTATCTACCCCAAATTATTGCATTGTTGCATTTCAGGCGACAATGTATTCCCCTGTTCAACAGATTGTCTTCACTCTCAGCTCCCCATGTTCATATTCCTTTCAGCTTGATGTCACTATGCGCTGTCATTCAGTGCCGACTCTTCGCTAGATCCAATATACAGTGTGTCCCGAAAAAACTATACACTTTTGAAATGGCTGCCGAATAACAAATATATGATTCTAGGGGGAAAAGTTTTATATGTATGGAAAGCTCATAAACTCAACTTTCATATGACACCAAAAAGTTTGAAAATAATTCATGCTTGGGTGAGTACTGGACACTTTTGTAAAGGGTATGGAAATTAGGTTGCGCAGGAATTAGCCTTCCAATTTGTGAGAGGTAAATCCTTTGGAGCTTACCGAATTGAGGGTGATATGATACATTCATGATTTGCTGAGTGAATTTCATGGTTTATTAAACCAAACTTTTATGCACGGAACAGGAATTTATTTTTCTATTGTAGCATTGTAACTTTCCCTGGTAGACTCAGTGGTGTGTTCATGAGAGTCCGGATGGGGTGATGGTACATGTTGTAATTTCCATGTTACAAACTGTTATTTTTTACATTTGTGACTTTGAATAAAAACCTTCACCCCACATTTCAGTTACCATTTACCTGAAGAATAAGTAGCCGACATCTTGGACATTCCTTTTGTCAACAAACCGTATTTGAATATTCAATTTACATTATCCCTACCTGGGTATTGAGTAAATCAATGAGATGTTCAACTAATCTTACAATAATTGAAATGTGGGTTGAAGGTTTTTATTCAAAGTCACAGATGTAAGAAAATAACAGTTTGTAACATGGAAATTACAACATGTATCATCACCCCATCCTGACTCCCATGAACACACCACTGAGTCTACCAGGGAAGTTACAGTGCTACAATAAAAAATGCAATTCCTGTTAACTCATGCATAAAATGTTAATCCCATAAACCAAACATTTCACTCAGCAAACCCAAACTTATCACAATTGATCATAAATTGGTCATATCATCCTCAATTCGGTAAGCTCCAAAGGATTTACCTCTCACAAATTGGAAGGCTAATTCCTGCGCAACCAAATTTGCATACCCTTTACAAAAGTGAGCAGTGCTCACCCGAGCATGAATTATTTTCGCAACTTTTGGTGTCATATGAAAGTTGAGTATATGAGCTTTCCATACATATATAACTTTTCCCCCTAGAATCGTATATTTGTTATTTGGCAGCCATTTCAAAAGTGTATAGTTTTTTTTCGGGACACACTGTAGTGTCAGTGGCAATTAAAAATGACCTCCTCTTCTGAAAGCTGTATCAATAAACCCGTTTTCTATAATAATATTTCGTTATTACCCTTTTCATCCTTTCAACCGGCGTACCGCATAACTAACGTTCGCTGCCACACTGCATCTAAATGCAAATCGCGTCGTTATTTTCCGTCATCGCTGTAGATATCGTCATCTGTTGATGAATCCCACGCGCCTTGTTTCAAGCCTTGCTCTATCCTAAGCTTCAACTCGTCCATGTGATGCTTGATATAGTTCGTCTCCTCGATCTCATCCCGCTCCAGGTTCTTTACGACCACGAGATCCGTGAACATCACCCTCGCCATCATCAGCATGGCACGGGCACGGTCGAACAGGCTGGCCTGAAAGATGCATGGAATAAGTGTGTGTGAGTTTTTTTCTGTTCGATCATCATTATCAAGTTAAACTTGAGATAGAGAAGAGTTCATAAAGATCGAAGCATATACTGATTCGGAGGGGAAAGGAACACAAACATCATCTCATACCTATTTATTTTTGTTTTTGTTTTCTTTCTTTTTGTTTTAGTTAGGAATAAGGGCGGGGGTATAAAACATAACCAGGGAGGTGTTGACATCAGGGGCGTACGCAGGGGGGGGGGGGTTTGGGGGTTCAAACCCCCCCCTTTGGTATTTTAATGTATGTAAACCCCCCTAAAATAACCTTAAACCCCCCCCCCCCCCCTTTTGCCTTTTTTTTTTTTTTTTTTTTATTATAAAAAAAAAAAAAAAAAAAAAAAAAAAAATTACACCCACGGCTAACCTAAATAAGGTGGCCTTACCCCCCCCCCCAACGAAAAAAAATGTCAAATTTTGAAATTTTGAGACCAAAAAAAAAAAAAAAGTGTCCGCTTACCCCCCCCCCCCCCCCCCCCCCCCCCCCCCCCCCCCCACCCCCCCCCCCCCCCCCCCACTGAGCGACTTTTCGGCCGGCGCGATTTTCAAATTTTCGGGAGCAAAATATTTTAAACCCCCCCCCCCCCCCTTGAAAAAATCCTGCGTACCCTGGTTGACATAACTATCTCTCCTCTACTTTCTCATGTTTTAAAGGAACCCATTTTGTAAAGTGCTCAAACAGACACTCCACCCCACCTCCTCCTCCCCCTTTCCACTCTCTCTTTCTCTCACTGCTTTTAAGAGCAAACATTACTCTGTTTTTACGTTGACAAGACAGTGTATACAGTTCAATTCAAAATCATCTATAATGACGGCGTCTGCCATGCACCGTATGAACACGCCCAATTATACTTTCATGAAATGAAAGCACTGCTTTCTCTGCATACGGAAAAGCAAATGCATACATAAAATATAGTTTCATAAAAATAAAAAAAATTGCATGTCTGCTTACCTCTACATAGTCTCTGATCTTCATGAGCTGTGTTCTCACGTTCTTTATTTGGTCACTGATTCCCCACATCCCAAGCCCGGTGTGAATGCTCCCACTGCCGCTGTAGAAATCGTATAATCTAAGGGAAAATAAGAACCCACCAAAGATTATATTTAGATAAATTATACACTTCACTAAAATTGAAATGAAATATGAATCAATTATTAAATTAGATCCGAGTATAGAGACTTGAATATAAAACAAAGTTATACCGATAAAGCATTAAATCGATTTCAAATTGGTGAAACGAAAATATGTTCCTCTTAAATAATTCTCTGTGACTGACAAACAAAACTTATGTCAAACAATGACAAAATTACAAATTAAAACCCCCTAAATATTTGACTAATTGATTAAGGTCAAGTTAGGTTTGATTTTTAGAGTTTCGTTTAAAGAGAGGGTTGAGTGCTGGGAAGAGGTGAAAAATTACTTGTGAGAGTTATCATTGTTATTATGCAAGTGTGGAAGAATATCAGATAACACAATGTTCCCTGAAAAGCATGGCTCTTCAAATGCCTTTATATTCTAAATATGGCATGTAACAGCATAACAATCGGGACGGATTTTATGCCACATGTAAGTCTAGTCCCATATACATCTTTATGTGTACAGTGATTGTAACTTTACCAAGACTGGGCCAATTTTTTAAAATCATTTTGATGATTCCAGAACCTTGCAGTACACACCAAAAATGCATTTCACAATGTTTTACAAAGCAATCGCATGACCATAACTCAACTTAAGCTTTAATTGCAACTGTTTACATTGATTTAAGTGAGATTTTCCTGGTCGTCGATCTCCATAATGTCGAGATCACATCTTACCTAGCGACGTCATCGTCCTTGTCATCCCACATGGTCATCTCGGGTTCGATGCGGTACAACCTTAGGCAAAAGTCCGGCGATATCCGGTTCAACAACAGTGTCGTTTGAAACGTCGACGGTATAGGTTTCCCAAGTCGAGGCAACACCAACGTGTGCTTCTGCAATACGATATAGTTCCTCTTCTGTCCATCGGCTTCACACAAAGCCGCATAACTGTTCATCATTTCAAAATGTCTTAGTTCCTCAATGGGTCCGATCCAAAGGTAGAAGCCCCATTGGAAGGCCCTCTCCAGGACAAGATACGCCAGACGGGCCATGTCGCTTCGGACGCTGCGCGAGTCGGGTTCGTAACCGGCCGTTCTCTTTCGGAGCATGAGCGCCGAGACGGACACTTGCTCGGGTTTCCGACGGGCGAGCACGAGATCGATCTTGGGTTGGATGACGACGCGACCTCGTAGGTATTTTAACCTGGGATGCTCATACTCCATCATTACCTGAAGAAAAAAAGTAATTAGGATTACTCATCATATTAAAAACAAATGATTCTAGACATCTTTAATGTTAAATGAAAGTTCATTTATCACCCCCCCCCCCTAAGTTTGTTTCCACTTATTCTCACCGAGCTTCACTCTCTCCAGCTTTGATTTATTGATTGGGATAGGTTCGCGACAATAACAAGAAATGATTGTCCGACAGAATTTGCCGAAGAGTTTACCAAACGTTCTCCCAAGAAAAATTATAATGGAGAAGGAAAACAAATCGTAATGTTCAAGTTTGTCAAAAGGGTTTAAATTGTTTTGAGAATATCAAATGCTCTCGAAAGAACTCATATCGAAATTGATTGAAGTTATTGTAACATTTCAGAATAAAATAATTAATTTGATGGAGTTATGAAGTAACATACCCCCACCCCGCCATATCCCTAGATTGAGTTATCTAATAACCGCTGCAAATTTTAATCAAACTAAACAGAATAACTATTTATGTAGATTCACAAAATTAAAAGTCAAAACCATATAGGCCTATGATTTAACAAATACACAAATAATGCAGACAATTCCTTTGTTTTACCTGGTCTAATGTTTTATCCTGCTGTTTCATGATGTACGTGACTGTCTCATAGAATCTTCCCTGGATGAAGAAGGAATCTTTAAGAAGCTCCCGCTTGCCCATGCTGAGGTCCTGGAGAATGATCCCATGGAGCGCTATACAGGTATCCACCAGGAGCTATACAGATCCCGTCGAAAATAAAGAAAGGGACATAACAAGAAATCTTGCATGATATTGATTATGACGTAAACACACATTTTGAAAACGCATTATAGTGAAAATGCTATTTCATCGTAAAATTTACCATTCAATTACCGCCCAAGGGAAACACAAAAAGTGATTTTGTAGACAGGTTCCTTTAGTACATGTTTCAACGATAAACCATTTTCAAAGGAAACAGCAAATGTAGTCTTTGTAGACAGGTGGTCACTCAAGTAGGTTTGACTGAATATGTAAAGTATCAAAAATATACATTCAGCAGAGGTGACGGTTGCCCTATATAATTGGCAGGCGCGGATCTACGGGGGGGGGTTTAGGGGATTAAACCCCCCCTTGGGCGGCCCCCCCCCAAAAAAAAAGGAAAAAAAAAGAAAAAAAGAAAGAAAAAAGAACGCACGCTGAAGAGAAACCCTTTCAAGTGCAAATATTGTGAGAAGATATTCAACTCATCTGGTAACTTAACCAAACACATGATAACTCTGGATATAAATGTGTATTAAACTGTTACTTGATTTAAAAAGACGTTATCATGCACTGCTTTTTATGGTCTCCATTGTGTTAATAGATGCCAGGAAAACCTCACTTACGGGGTTCAAATAAACACCCCAAAAAAAAATCGGCTCGCCGCTTCGCGGCTCGTGGACGATGCTCCGCATCGTCATTATTTTGGTCAAACCCCCCCCTTAGCAAAAAGCTAGATCCGCCCCTGATTGGAGTGATAATTGTTAAAGTTCTTAAAAGGCTGCAGCCCCCATTAGGTCCCGCCTCGTGCCCTTTCTTTTTTACACAATACTTAATGATCATTTTGTTACAAGTCGTCCAGTGCCGTTGTCGAACATTAATCTGCACAATTCAAAAACGGTCATAAAAAACAACATTACAAATCTTGTATACATAAGAAATAAATAAAACGGCAAGATATATGGTCGATAACTACTCTTCCCATTGGTGGACTATACGGGGCACAACTCATCCGTTCCGCCGTTATGAAATCCAAAAAGCGTACAAATACACAACCCAAAATGCCCCCCCCCCCCCTCTCCTTTTCAATGTTAATCAAAATATCACCGAGAAGGCTGCTGCATAGGCACTACACTCCGCTTATGTCAAACAAGAAAGCAAAAGACATAATGGAGAGTTTCACAATAATTGTAAAAGGAAGACAGCTATAGTGGTTTGGGCATGTAACTAGATGGTAAAATAGCTTGGCAAACACAGTGTTCTTGCAAGGAGTAACTGATGGGAGAAGAAAGAGGGACAGACGAACTAGAACATAGACTGATAATTAGATCAAGAAGTGGACGGGAATTCAATTTGATCAAGCAGTGGACGAGAATTTAATTTGATAAGCTAACTAGAACTGCTGAAGACATTAAGTTATGGAGAACCTGAATCTCAATGTCCGTGTGTTGTCGCCCCAACAGCGTCCAAGCTATGAGAATAATATATATTTAGATATAGATATCACCAACAAATGTCATAACCATTTTTCTTGCTTGCTTGCCTACCAGTTTTTTTTAAAGGATTGTACCCCCCCCCCCCACCCTTTAAAATAAATCATGCATCCCCTCCCCATGAGTGAACGTACCTGTTGACTATACAGATAAGTATCGCTGATGTTAGGAAACTTCATCTTGCTCATGTGACCTCGCCTAGGATCCGATGGGTCAACCATCGTATTCTTGCCCTGCTTCGTCGGCGCTCCCGTACCCGTGGTCGATGACTTCGCATCACGTTTGCTGCCATCCAGTGCAGGCAACCGGGTTTTATTCGACATCTGTCAATAAAAAAAGACGAAAAGACAAACAAACAAATGAACACACAGATACAATGTCAAGAAACTAGTGTACCATTCGTTTCGGTATTACGTGCAGGCATTGCGATATACCGTTCCGGTATTATTTTAATGTGATAGGAATAATGCAAAACAATTTTTTTGATCCAGACATTTAAATCAAACGTTGTGTCGTAAGTGGTGTCCATACGAAGGTCTGGAGAGAACATGTTATGTGTGCAAAAATTTTTGATACTATGTCGTTTCCAACATGACTTAGCATATTTCCTCTCTAATTAAGCTTTTTTTGCTCGAAATTTCAAGGTCTGTGTAACAGTGATTATCAAGACAGTAACAATGATGTTGGAGGCTGTAATTTTGATCATGTGATTAATCATATTTGGTATTGTTTACTAACTTCTCTCTCTCTCTCTCTCTCTCTCTCTCTTTATTCATCCCCCTTGTATTGCCCTCTCCATCTCCCCCCCCCCCCCCCACTCATCTAGTCTTCATCTCTCTTCCAGCTCTCTCTCTTCCCCTCTTCCAGTTCTCTCCCTCTGTGTATGCGTGTCTCTCTCTTCATTCATTTCCATAATGATATCCTTGTTCCCCCCCCCCCATCTCCCCCTCCCTCAAATATTATATTCAGTTATGAATAAAGCTCATTATGTGCTCAGCGGTAATGAGTACATGCCACTCACATAACAATTCATGGTTTAATCAACAGAGCGTGTCAGAATGCCATGGGTCGATTGAGACGACACTGATTAATTACTTCCGTGCTGCATTGATATGACGGGATCACGTAGATTGATAAATACTTAGAAGAGCTCTCTGTTAACAAATTGATTCATATTTGCAATCAGCAAGGGTAAAATCGAATAATGAAGTTTATTTTAAAGACCCACTGTCCTACGTGTAGCCACTTGCTCCCTCTATATAGAAAACTTCCCCAATCGGTGCCTGTTGATCCCCCATGATCCTCTTTTTCTTATGTTAGTTGAGAGCTGAGTTAATGAGATAGCCACCTGTCAGTGACCTCGCTGTGTGGTCTAATCCCTTTTGGCCCAGTAGTATTGACGGTCTTTAACTGAGTCTCTTACCATGTTCAAAATGTATAGATTCTAAAATTAAGATTTTAATTGAGCTATCGTGTCAAGAACGATGTGAAGGAATTTTTCATGACTGATTAAGGGATTTTGTTAATAATTAATTGCAATGAGAAGGGAGAAAATCGAATAACTAAGTTACCTTTCAGATAATCATATTACCTAGTTCAAAATGTATAGATTCCGAAATTGAGATAAATTTAATTTAATTTTAGGTGACGTTTGATAAGGGGCTGTAGGCCCTAAATATCAAAGAAAAATTGTGTCAATAATTGCCTCAGAAATGCAATTAGCAAGGGGAAACCTCAATTAAAATAAGTATAGCTTCCGAACTTATATAATTTTAATTTAATTGAGCTCTCGTCTCTAAAACGACGAACAGCGATATAACTTGGAATTAAACTTAGAAGTCCTATTCAAATGCAGAACATGAGGGAATCTGTATTGATTTTTATTCAAATTGTACCCATTAATGTTTTTGTATTGTATTATATCTTATCAAACGTCGTTGATACATAAACATATCATAGGTTACATATTGTAATCTATGGGCAAATATTCGAAATTTCAGACGCTTTACATATATAATTTCAACTGGTAATATATATGTATATATACAGCATACACAAAATGTATGTAAGAAAAGAACCTATGCCACAGCTTTTGCAATTCTTTTGGTAAAGGAATACACTGCAAATGGGTTGATTCAGAAATGCTACGCCCCCCCCCCCCAAAAAAAAATGCCCATTATGCCACCTGATAGTGAAGCAGATTTGTTTCTGTCCCCAAAAGTTTTTGCTCATTACGTCACTGCATACATACACACACACACACACACACACACACACACACACGCACACACACACACACGCACACACGCACATAATATATCAAATAGTATGATAACATTAATTTTGCAACCTTGAGAAGATAAACGTACTATGAATTATCTATGCAATTAATATTTCAGTATGACTTTGCGGAGTTTATTACAATGTATCACGTCCTTGCAGGTATATCGTCATGGATTAAATCCAAATAAAAGAACGTAGCATTATCAATCATACTTTATCCTCTTACAATCCCCACTAATCTTATCTACACCTCCCTTTTCTGTGGACTAGCGATGATTGATTACGAAATCCAATCCAAATCCAATGCACTTTTATATTGGAAAGTGTGGCGGGTGAGAAATCGCGTATATACGTAGCCAAACCGGAGATTTATAATATCATTTCAAGGACTCGCGTCCATGCGTCGAAATTGTTTTGCACAGCTAAAGCAATACTTCATTAAACATGCATTGTTACGGTATATTGAGATATATTTTTGGCATGTAATAAATGCCTTTTCTCTCGCTCGCATCGTTCATTTTGCAACCCTGGTGGATGCAATAAGTCAGAAGCTTGGAAAAATATAATTGAGCATTGTTGGCAACACAATACAATGCAATATACGGGCGGGCAAATTAGAAATTGGAATTATGAAGCAGGCTTTTTTCGTATATGAACTATAGTACTATCATTTTAACTCGAATTTATAATGCAATGCTTTAAAAGATGGTTGGGCCCCTGGTAATATACAAATAAAACACAGCAGTGGGGGCAATAGTAAGAATCTTTGGAACAGTCTAACACGCCCGAGGCGACAACCGAGGGTGTTTGGACTGTTTCAAAGGTACCGAGTGTGGGTAATTTTACTAATGCCCGAACATGATGATGAAAATGATGTGTTTTATTTGTTTTATAAAATGGTGTTTTATTTGTTATATGAAATGATGTTTTATTTATTTTTTATAAAATGATCTTTTATAATATGATTTTACTAATGACCGGTCATAAGTATTTACTAATGACCGGTCGTTAGTAAAATTACGTGTCAGGCAAAAATAAATGCCTGGTCACGTGTACCCTCTCAACCAATCATTTGATTAGGATCCGCTTCATCATCTTATAATTGAAGATAATGCGCATATTTTACTTATATTCTTGACAGTTACAGTATAACTGGAATTATCCGTTATCTTGTTATGAAAATTAACTCATGAAGTCTTGTAATCGAGTGTCACGGTGGTTGTGTACGTGCCGCGTGGATTATGTATGGGTTTGTGTGTATGTGTGCGAGGGACATGACGGTGAGACTGATTATGAGAGGAAGAGACGTACAAAAGAAAGAGAGAGATAGAGAGAGATAGAGAGGGGTGCCTCCTTCGTTATCATGCACTTGAAAGTAGATTTATGATATCATAATATGGATGAAAGATGCGAAGAAAAGCTATGCACTTGATCCTGAAGTGATGACGACCCTTGCTTTAATCTACACTGTTCCCTTTACATGACCCCCACAACCACCATCATCATCATGGTTTGCCGTTTGGTCTACTACCAGTTCGTCTAGTACCCAATTGGTTTATTTCCATATGGTCTACATCCAGCCCGTCCAATCTCCAATTCATCTTCTCATTTGGTCTACTGCTCATTTAGTATTCTTTCTAGTCGGTCTATTTTCCAGTGTGCCTAATGCCCATATTGTATAGTATACATTATGGTCTAATGACAAATTTAATCATTACTATTAACAATCATCAAATGACTACTAGTATTAGACCTTACGTATGGTAGACGAAATGGGCATTAGACAAACTGGATATTAGACTAAATGAATAATAGATCAAATGGGTAGTAGACTAATTGGAGATTAGACCATTTAGAAATTAGACCAAAATTAATGACTAGTTAGCCTTAATGGAAATTAGATCAAATGATAAGTAGATTGATTGATTTTTATTCGACAAGCTTCCAACATACAACAATATACAATAATAACAGATCAAAAATAAGTCAGCTTGAACAGGATAACCCACGAAAGCTCGAGAGCTAAGTAGACCATATGGGAATAGACTAATCGGGTAGTAATTAGATCAAATAATAAGTAAACCATATGGGAATAGACTAATTGGTTAGTAATTAGATCAAATAATAAGTAGACCATATAAGAATAGACTAATTGGGTAGTAGACGAACTGGTTGTAGACAATTCACCATCATCATCATCCTCTTGTCCCCCTGCCCTAGCAACCGTGTTTCAAGGATGTGTGAAACGAGAGGCATCTCAAGAATCTCACTGTTGAATCTGGTTCCCGCGTTATACGTTGACGGGAATGATTAGGCCATGGCATTGGTCCAACGCACTCGGTAGAAAGAGTGGGGGAGGGAAAGAGTGAGATGGGGGTATGGGGGGGGGGGGGGTGGGATAGAGAAGGATATAGGGAGATAGAGAGGGAAGGAGAAGGATAGAGGGTGAAAAGGGAGAGAAAGGTAGAGAGAAAGAAAGAAGGAAAGAGGAGGACGCGGCGCCAGCTATATTTTACAGTAGGCCGTTGTCTCAGAAAAAGACTACATTATTTTAAATTAAAACATGATAAATAAATACATAAATAAATAAAACAAAGGAGAGAGGGGGAAAGGAAAGACACATGGATGGAGGGAGAGAAAGAGAGGTAGAGAAAAAGAGGGAGAGAAAAAGAGAGAGAGACTGATCCAAACTTAACTATCTGAAGAAAGAGGGGAAGGGATGGGAAGAGAAAGAGAGAGAGAGAGAGAGAGAGACAGGCAGACAGATATATCATTAGCCTTCGTCAGCATCCAAAATTGAATGTCAAGGTTGTCTTATACTAAAATATTGAAATTCTTTTCATACAGATTTGGTGATATGATGATTAAATGCCTGGTCATACGGGTAAAATTTGTTAGTGATTATTTTAAAGAGCATTAGTCAACCCCTGTTATTTTGACGAGAATTATTACATTTACCATTATTATTGATATAATTATTTGCATGACAAAATAAAAACTCAGGGTGACAGAAATTACATGTGTTAGTGTGCAATTTCCTGTAGTAAACCACAATTTTCAATTTAACAGTGTTAATTTTCAGTTTTACAGTGTGTATGATATTTGCCATTTTCTAATATAATAAAACTGTAAAGACAAATCCAAAGTAATACCTTACATACAATACAATTGAATACTGAATTTGAGAAAGAGAAAAACGTTAATCATAATGAACTTGAAACAGGTTTTAATATGATGGCATAATACAATAAGGGCTGTGTAGTTATTATCATCTGAAAGTATGAAGAAAAAAAAAGTGAAATGCATTTTAATAACTCTATTGTTATTATCTGTTAATTGACCAATGAAAGGTACAATTAGTTATTAGTTGTTGATGTTTTGTAGATGGTATGGGATACATATTTCTAATTGCTATACATTCAGGTGTAATCAAAATGAGGCTCTCCCCCAAAGCGATGGCTCGACTTTATAAAGGCTTCCAATTGAAATTAATAATTATTCATATATTTGTCTGCAACATTTGAGTAACTTTTATTGGGATGTCCATACAGAAGCAACGTATGGACTATAGTCCCCCCAAAAAACTTCCTCTCTTCCTCCTTTCCTCCCCCCCCCCCCCCCCCACTCCCTGGATTGACGACGATATAATTAGTCTTACCTGTCATCATGTTTCTCATCGCTGGATGGAAATGGGGGATGGAAATGTCAAAAGCTACGGGCCTGTCATCGTGAGAAAAACTAATAGGGTCTACCATGACTTCACCGTGTAGCCTATTCAGTTACACTGACATTTTTAGAATGCTATTAGTGGACAAACGTCATTCAAGAAAACGAGCCATGGTCATCTAACTTTCAGAACGGTTGTATTTGAATAGGGTCAGTTGCAGAGGCGTAGCTACAGGGATAAGGGGATAACATGCCCCCGATCGCTCGGCGGAAAAAAATAAAAAAATAAAAAGGGAGGAAAGAACGGGAGAAGGGGAAAGGAACGTGAAATTAAAAGATGTAAAATCCCCTGTCACCCTCTCGAAGGCCTCTAAATTGGATGCATCTTTTGAGATAATGTGCCCGTGCCCCCGCTCCCTTAAACGATGCCACCCCCACCCCCCTGAATTCCGGGACCCATGCTACGCCTCTGTGTGGTTGTTATCGACGCGGTGTTTATTACATTGCGGTGAAGACATTGATGTATAATGAGTATAACAGTCGTTATATGATAACTTATTTATGATTTCTGGAATTCATTAATTGATGTCCCGAATGGCTGTTATGGTGATTATGAAAGCAATGAACACATGATGAATGGATCAATACTCGTGCAGATATCAAATTTGACTAAACGTGTTATGAACAAAGCCAACTACTATAAGTTCATACTACGAAGTGTTTATGGTAATTATCCTTGCTAACGCTATATTGTAGCCTGGGTCGGGGCACTTCTGACATAAAGAAGAAAATAGAAAAGCAAATAAAACAAATAAAGAACGGAGGAGAACAAAAAGACATGAACAGAGAGACAGAGAGAGAGAGAAAGAGGGATGCATAAGAACACATTCCTCACAGATGGACCATTCGAACCCCCACCCCCCCCCCCCCCCTGTCTATAGGTCTAGTTAGCACATCACTGGGAAAAAAGTCCTGGATCCCCAATTTGTAATCGGGGCTTTTACTTTTCTTTGGTTGAATTTCATACTTCCTCTTTACACATCAGAGAGTTGACTCACAAAGCACTGAATACTGTATAATTCTCGAAATGAAATTAATCATTTGGTATATTCTATGTAGCCCTTAAAAGCGAATGTATATTATAATTGAATATATATATTTGTGTTTGTGTGTGTGTATGTGTGTGTATATGAAATATAAAGGAAAGTTCATGAACCACATAATTATTATAAACAATTAGGATACACACAAAAGGAGCGTTTAAAAAAAAAATTACAAGCTCTTTCGATTTAATCTCTTCAGGGCTTCAGGTATGAAGCTGTGAACTCTATATTTCCTTTACTTTATATTTCATTAATCTAACACTTTATCTCGTCGAAACTCTGCTCTCCGTTCCTCTTAACAATTTGTGATATATAATAAAATACTAATATATAACAATGACACGCCAACCAACATACCATGAACTTGCCATTCATCCGAGAAGTGATTCCAGTTTACAATGCATACACAAACAAAGATTCCAATGAATAAATCCAGAAGATAAACGAGTAACAATTATCAGCAGAAGGCATTCATGATGATTATTATAATCCTATGAGTTGAGTAATCATTTTGTGGCACAGCACAGGAGGATCCCTCCAAAATATATTGTCGTTCACCTCTCTCAAATTATATCGGTGTATGGAAGAAAATAGTCCTACTATGTCCCTCACACGGGGCAAAGCGATGAAGTGAAGTGCATGGACTGAGGTATTTTGCTAGCTGACGACCGATAAATTCCGATACAGCGCGAGATGGATGCGATCGATTAATCGTGTACCCATTTATGCTTACCTCTTTCGCCTCTTGCATTGTCTGTTATACCAGCATTGACGGTTATTGATTAGGCAGATCCGCCTTCCTCGCGATACAGCTATCGAAGTGTTGATGTAGTCTTCACTGTCTTGCCGGAAGGAAGATGTATAGATTGGAAGGAGGATGGTGGCGCTATTCATTTTAAGGAGCAATGGAAAGATGAATTCACCACGTTTAAACCCCCCCCCCCCCTCTTTCTCGGTGTCTCCATTTTTCCATTTTTATATTTACAGTTATACTTTTATTTTGCATGCAGCTTTAAACATCACCCCTTTTTTGACGATTCCCGGAAACCGCCCCTCCCCCCTCCCATATTTTTCGGCGTTCACTGTCAAAGAATTTACTATAGTATATCACTTAGCTGTTTTAAACACTACACAGAGAATATATGTAACCCAATATTTTACAATAATATTTCTAATGATGAAAGCTAAATATTATTATTTTTATTCTTTTTTTCCCTTCCTATCGGGGGGGGGGGGGGGACTAGAACACTACAGTGTACCATTTTACCCAATTACATAATTGTGTATGTTAGGAACGTGGAGGCGTCGTGGTATAGTGGTTCATTCACTCGAACCTTAACTCTAGGATTGAGGGTTAAAATTCAAGCCCTATACTAATGTCCTTTAATTCACGAGACATTAATGCAATCTCCACCCAGAGGTACTTATCAGAAATGTAAAGGGGGTAATTATGAGAAGGGGAATGGGCACTTATGAGAATGAAAAGGGACACTTTTCATAGGTTAAAAGGGGCATTTATGAATAAGGGGAAGAATCGAGCTCTTATTTAATGGGGGCACTTATCATAAGGAAAATAGGGACACACGTGAAAATAAAAGGTGCGCCGGAGTTAAAAAAGGGGTAGTTATTTTTTTTTTAAGGCTGGCAATCTGAAAATATTATTTCCGCCTGGCTATATACTGTTTTTTCGTCAGTGATGATTAGATGGCGCTGTTTCTTTTCCTCTGGCTCGAATATTGATTAAGTGGGTATCACAGCTTCCTTTCATTCGATGGTGCGGGTCAATAATTTAGGTGTCGACCATTAATAGGATGCAAATATTTTATTAACAATCGAGGTTAACTGTGCAGTGCTAAACTATACTTTTCCTTCCCTTCCTCTCCAAGAGAGAGAGAGAGAGAAAAAGAGAGAAGGCGTTTAGACCTATATAATTCTATTATGAGTGGTATCTATTTGTGGCTTTTATGAAAGCCAACAGAGCACGCAGATGATCTTCATTCCCCGGTAAATTCTTTAAACTCTTATCTTTAATTTTCAACCTTGAAAACAACCTTTTCCTCTCTCGTACATATTTCTTACATACCATTAAATAATGTAAACAAGGAGTTATAGGTCCTTCAATATAACTGGTAGTGGCCGTGAGATGGCGCTAGTGAAGCTGAGTCGGAGCTCCATGGATACAGTAAACTCTGCGGTACTCAATTAGCTAAATGCTACCAGTCGTTAGTTTATTGATTTTTCATCGTGACTGTCCCTTCTGTGTATCTCTCTAGCTCTGATAACGAGCTCAATGCTAAAACGCAGAGCAAAGAGTCTATACCATTCACGGCAGCCGATAACACAAAACTGTAATAATGGGACGGAACGTCAGTATTACTTCATGAATTGTTGTCTTCCGAACTATGAATGCAACTTGAATGATGTGTATAAATATGGAAATGAAACAAAGTCTACAATGAAGCGTAAGTTTCATCGTTAAAATGCTTTTAGTATTGATTTTGAGCATGCATGATGTATTTGTTGTCGGAACTTTTGAATCGAGTGAATCGGGATGTAGTCCCACTAGTTTTAAATTGAGTTGCCTTGGTGTGTGTGTGAATTGGGTTTTTACAGACTGGGGACGGTCCTTTAACACCACCATCCGGCTTTGGCTTTTGGCTTTTGTTATACTTGTGAATGTAGCATACATAGCAGCATTACAGCCGTGGCATCGTTGTTGTTGTTGTTAGTATACTTTGTGTATTAAAAACTGTTCAGAACTTTAGAGTCGGACGACCTCTATTGATTCTCAACATTTCAAACAAAACTCAACTGAGTTCACTCAAAATCGGCATTTAGTGATAATTGATGACACCTAGACTAAATAGAAGTAAAATGTAAATTATAATCTTTTCAACTTACCGACAAATTCTTTTAAAATTCAAATCATGAGTCTACTGTCAAACTTGCAATTGTGTATTTATTAAAAGAGAGGAGTTGCAATTAATTTCAAGATGTGATTGATTCAAATCAATCTCATCTTTTTATAAGATGGGGCCCTGTTGTCAATATTAAAATCCAACTCGTTCATCAATTATGTTTTTTATTTTTTTCCTGAACAGCTATTGAAGTAAATGAAGACAATTTTGACTCCCTTCTTGCCTACGATGACCTCTTCTTAGATTACTTCAATGCATTTCTTCAATATCCAGTAAGTCACCATTACAAGTACCTTCTTTTTCTATTTTTTGTTCATTTCCTTTTCTCCTTCTTCAACTTTACTTCTTCTTTTTCTTCTTCTTTTTCTTCTTCTTCTTCTTCTACCGCTCCTTTTAATTTAATTTTGTTATCGGTTATACCGTATTCTTCTTCTCATTATCATTGTGGTTCCTCTTCCTGTTCTTCTTGTTCTCGTTTTTGTTCTTGTTCTTCTTCTGTTACTACTTTTTTTCCCCCTCGTTCTTGTTCTTGTTTTATTTCTACTTCTTTTTCTTTTTTCTTTTTTCTTTTTTTCTTCTTCTTGTTCTTGTTCTTGTTCTTTTTCTAATTCTTTTTCTTTTTTCTTCTTCTTCTTCTTCCTCTTTTTTTCCCTTCTCCCTCTTTTTTTTTCCTTCTCCTTTTTCACCTTCTAACTTTACTACTGTATCTGTAACTTTACTAAAGTCTCTCAGAATCAAATTTGGATATGTGAGTAAAATAAAGTATGGCTCCTGAGACAATACCCCCTCTCCCATTCTTGATAGAGCTAATGTAAGAAGTGCAATTTCTGTTGACCAGCTGCAATATTTTCCAATTACAACATGATATTCAAGGCTAACTTGGTCTCAAAGTAGTTCTCAAAACACTTAATCTTCCTATGAGCATTCAAGTGAGCAACCTTGTTCTCATCATAAACTTCTCATCTCCTAAAATTATTTATTTAATGAATGAATCAGGAGAGCTTAGGTATTTGTTCTAGTTCATCGTGACTGTGCCATGGACCAGTGATGGCCTGGTGGTAGAGTTGCTGCCCGGCAAGCAGTGGATGCGGGTTTGGGTCCCGCTGGTTCCAAGATTTTTTCTGACTTGTTTTTCAATACAGATCGATCAATCGATCTTATTTACTGGGTGTACGCCACAAGTATGTTTAAATAAAAATAAAAAACTTCTCCTCTTTGTTTTCAGGCCTTCCCCCAGCCACTCTACTACAATCGTCTGACAGGGTCCTTCCAGGAGGTGGAGGATGATTCTCCCTATGGAGCAGTGCATTCCTCTGGTGGAGCCGGAGACCATAGGAGGAGGTACTATGGACCGGGGGATGCAGAGAGGGAGAGGATCATGGATTGGGCCAGGAGGGAAAGATTACCCCTATTTCTCAGGTATACTTAAAAGAACTTAATTTTTCCAGTTTGGGTATTTATCATGTTATTACATTCTGATTATTTCATTTCTTATGTACTCACTTCTTGATTTTCTTCTATTTCCATAGCGCTTTAATAGAGACTTAGTTGTAATTTGCGCTTTATATAAAAACTGAGTATTATTATTATTATTAATTATTATTCATGAAATGTATTCAAGACACATACTTCTCATTCAAAGAATTGTGGATAGAAATGATTACCTTAGCTTTAGCTTATTAGCTTACTTGACTGCAACTTTCAGAAGAAAGCAAATTTAGGCTTGAAATGGCTACAAGCTTTTTGATGAGCATATTTGCTTCGTACATAGAGAATAATAAACTGCACCTCCTCATACTAAAGGTTACGTGTCTGTATGTTTCGTAGTTATGTTGTTTTGAAAACATTAGTCAAGATTTCACCATTTACACATGTACAGTATGTATACTTTTTCTTCATTTCTGTTTACCAGACCAATATAAAAACTATGTTCCAAGTTGGACCTACGGATGAAAAAATCCTAGACTTTCTACCGATTAAACCCTCTCCCTAGTAGTTCATGCCCAAGCATTTATCATGATTTCCCTTTAAGTAATCTTTCCCCTCAGAGAGTTAGAAATTCACCTTTTTGATGAATGCTTCCAGTAATTATAAAAACATTGTACATTGTAAAGCGCTTTGAGAGGGCCTGCAGTCCTGAAATGCGCTATAAAAGAATGAACTATTGTTATTATTATGATCAAAACACAGAACAAAGCTCTTCCTAGAATACAAACTATGCAAGCTTCTCATCCGTCCACTCGAGGAGCGCCGATCAACCAGCCGCCCCAGCAGCCGAGGCCTGAGAGGGTACAGCCGGGAGACGGCCAGCTATTCCAGCACTTCCATGAGCCTTGCCCAGAGCCACGAAGCGTCGGCCTACGAGAATGACAGTGACTTCAGCTGGCCTGGGGATGCTGATAGACTCTTCTTGTTCAAACACATGCGACCAGGATCAAGATGTATCAGTATGCCGCCAATGCTTGGGCTAAGTAAGTGTAAAAGATGTGCTCCAGATTGCATATTGTTTCAGTGACAGTTGCTTCAGCCTTCATTTTGTCAGAGATATGGGGTTATGGTTAATATCATAATTTAAAATTTATATAGTGCACATATCTGCCTATAATGACACTCAAGGCGCACAAAAAAGATTCACTACTAACATTTTAAATACAAACAATAAACAATTTAAAGTTAAGAAACTAATAATAAATCAACAAATCAAATGACTAATGCAAATTACACAGTCAGTAAGAAATCAAAATGACAACAAGTACAAAATAATGAGCGAGTGGCAAGAATGAAGAGTTGTCCTCCAGGTTCACTAAAACTTTCTCTTCAAACAAGTATCAAACATTTAGAAAGTGAGTCAGATATTCTCCAATAATCTAACGAAATGTAGAGAGCTGAAAAGGTGTGCAACCATATAGCGCTACCCAACAACATCCGTCATTAGGGTTGAAGTAATTGGGTTTAGGTGAGGTTTATAGTTACAGCCAGATGGCGTGTTTGGTCCAGGGTTGAAGTTAAGAATTTGGTGAGAGTAAGAGGTTGATCTTGGAGATGTTCACCAGAACAAGTGTTGCACAACCAAGAGAGTATTCATTCTGCTGATTGTGCAAGTTAGATTTTTTTCCGTAGTGTTTATGAAAAGGAAATATGTGATAAAAGGGAAGGGGGGACAAGTTACCCTTAATGTACCTTGGGCAGATACATGAGATATCTGACAGGTGTTTCTTTCAAAATTCCTAGTGTCAAACTACAAGTGGTAATGCATTGAAAATGTCAAGGTGTGTGTATAAATTATAGCCCTTTCTGCTCATTCATTTGGTGTATTTATTGGACCCAAATCAAAAGTTATTGAGCTAAACAGCAAAATGCAAACAATTGAATAAGTTGTAAAATTATTCATCAATTATTTTCCAGCTGTCAACGGTGCCTTATGGAGTCCTATAGATGCATATCACGCCCGCAAGCTATCTCCATCCAAAAAGTCCTCACGAGAAAGCCGTAGAGCGACTGGGAAATCCAGGTCATCGCGAGAGAAGCTCAGTCCAGGGCAGGAGGCCGAGACGGGGGCTGGCGGTGATGCAGGGTCAAAGGTCGGCTTGCCCCATGTCAGTAGAGAAGACACACAGTTGACTGTTAAGAGCAGGGACGGGCAAAAATGTAAGTATGATGCAGCTAGCTAGATGCTGTTTCTGTAGAGGTGATGTCGTCGAGTGGTTTAATGCGTTGACTGGAAAGGCAAAGGTCATGGGTTCTGGTCCCGCTACAGCACTTATGTCCTTCAGCAAGGCATTTTATCTACTTTTCTCCTCTTCACCCAGGTGTTAAATGGTTTGGGTAAGTATAAGTAGTATAAGAACGTCACTGTGGTTGGATTAGCATGTAATTGCCAGGAAAAGGTGACCAGTTGTTATTAGGCCTGAGTCGAAACGGGTCCCCGCCCGGGCCCCGACCGTCGAGCTGAAACCCGGTTTTTGGTTTTCGGGTTTCGGGTTTTTCAAAATTAAATTTCACACTGATATTTTGAAATATAGAACTAAAAATATGCAATTCACAAACTTATATTTCAATATAATCAAATAAATATGCTTTAGAAATAAATGGATATTGTTTCAGTTGACGGTAGGTGTTTTTATCGCTCTAAAATTGAGGCTGCAAGAAAGGAATCACGCTTCGTGGTACCGATCGAGTGCGTTCAGAAACGGAAGTGGAAATAGATCGATGACCCACTGAAGACAGAGCAAGAAAGTGCCACACAGAAGACTAAAATGTTGATCAAACTATTGCAATTAAATCGTAATACTAAAGGCATTAATTTAATTGTCAAAATATATCCACAATATAATGGTTTACCCTTGATGGTTTGATGAAGGAAAAAAAGAGTCAAGCTTGATATGCATGTTTACATCCCTGCACCGTCATTCGACCTGATCGGAACAATAAGCATTGAACCAATTAAAAAACATCACGTAAGACTTTGAGGGACTCCAATTCAACAAAATTACCGTAAAATAGTTATTTGCTTTGACAAATAATACTCTAGATATTCATAATATCTTACAGAAATAATGATATTTCATGAGCTACGTACTCGATATCGAGTTCAGCTAGCCATCATTTTGAAATGAGACGTAGTTGTCATGCATGCAGCGCAGTTAGGCTAGCTACAGACAGAATACGGCAGCTCGCATCGCAGAGAGGGAAAAAAAAATCACGTAATAGGCACGTGAAGATCACATGATCTCAGGCCCGCGCTTTTTTCCTCTCTCTGCTGCATACTGCCCTCTACAGTCTACTGCATGACAACTACGTCTCATTTCAAAATGATGGCTAGCTGAACTCGATGTTATTTCAAGAGTTTTAATTTATTTTCCTTCATCAAACTATCAAGGGTAAACCATTATATTGTGGATATATTTTGACAATTAAATTAATGCCTTTAGTATTACAATTTAATTGCAATAGTCTGATCAACATTTTAGTCTTCTGTGTGGCACTTTCTTGCTCTGTCAGTGGGTCATCGATCTATTTCCACTTCCGTTTCTGAACGCACTCGATCAGTACCACGAAGCGTGATTCCTTTCTTGCAGCCTCAATTTTAGATCGATAAAAACACCTACCGTCAACTGAAACGATATCCATTTATTTTTTAAAGCATCTTAATTTAATTCAATTGATTATTTTATTGTTTTGAAAGCAGTAACTGTCCTTTCCGTCGCATTATTAGAACAGCAACTGAGTCTAACTCCCGCCGCTGCATGCACACGATTTTTAGTGTCAGTGCAGTGGTGAAAATTTCGGGTACCCGGTCCCCGCCCGAAATTTTCAAGTCAAACCCGGGTTCGGCAAAACCCGTGATGACTCAGGCCTAGTTGTTATACTCGTCAGGGAGTGGAGAATGTGCACTGTTATGTGCAGTATAGTAATTAAATCCAGTTACCGTTGTTGTAATACACTGTAATACTGTTAGTACTTTGTTTTAAATTTTATCATTACTTATTTCTTTATTTATAATTTACAGCAAGAAAGAGTGCCTTGAAAACTGAAAGCAGCAAAGAGAATACACCCAAGAAGAGAGCTACCATCCAGACTCCTAACAGAGGGGATTCGGGAAGAATACCACTCACAGAACAAACTAATGAAAGGTAAGGTGGTAAGGAGGAAAAGCACTGCACACAGATATGAATATGCGGACTGCACCCACACAATGTCACATTAACATTTGGTTGAAAGCTTTGAAATATTTAGATCGGGGAATTTGGACTTTAAGCAGTCAACTTGGATCTATATAATGATATAATATCAGATAGTTATATAGCGCACATATCCACCATGCAAGGTGCTCGATCAAGGCGCTCCGAATGTTACCCGGCTCTGCTAGGCTGCCGATTTCGGCGCTCACAGCATTCAAGGAATTGCTTCCTACCGTTAACCATTTAACACCTGGGTGGAGAGTGGCAAATGTAGATTAATGTCTTGCCAAAGTACATTAGTGCCACGGCAGGACTCCATCCGCGGACCCTGTGATCCACAGTCCGACGACTTGTCCACTAGACCACAACACCTCAATATTTCAATATTAATATTTTTGAACATAATGAAATAAACTTCAAATAGGAATAAAATATTCTATCCCTTTAATTTCCTACTTCCTCACATTAGGTCTGGACCAGATGGCGCTGAACGGCTAAAAACTACTTCCAGGGAAAAAGCAGAGGATGGTGATGATGAAGATGAAGGAGAATCAGAAGGTGAAGATGATATCTATAGCAATGAAGGGGAACACGAGGAGGAGGAGGAGGTAGAGGAGGAGGATGATGAGGATGGTTCCAGCATCGCTCTACCCCGAGAGGTCGTTGATGAGGAGCAAGTCCTGGTGAATGTCGGTGACCTGAAGGAAGATGTCCTCAATGATCAGGAATTGAGGGTAGGTTGTAAGCAAGGCTAAAAGTACACGAGGGCAATGGGTGATTCGCCCAAGTGAGCTTCATAATCGCCTCTGTCAGATGGCTCACGAGGGCGATTGCAAAATTAAAAATCGCTCCCATGGATTTATAAAATAAAGATTAAATTTTCTGTTAAAACTTTCAAACCTTAAACCAATGAATGTTGAGAAGGCTTATGGGGGCTCTTTTTTATGAGCCCCCGTGGACAAAAAATTAATTTGAGCCCTGGTTGTAAGGTCCAGTAAACGTACATCATTTACAAATAGTCTTACTTTACAGATGATCAATATCATTTAGATCTTAACATTTATTAGTAGTGGTATTTATTTCCAGAGGGTTAAAAGTGAACTTGATCATTAAAAACCAAAAACCTATAACCCCTCTCTCCTACATACAGGACCTCCATTTGAAGTCCTATCTGAGGGACAAAGTATTCAGATAATCTGTTACTACCAATGGGAAGAGGAAGTTACAATAATTAGTTGCTCAGTGTCTTCTGCATTGGTTACAAATAATTCTCAAATTAACCTACGCCAAAAGGTCAAATTATCTGCACCTGCATATAACGTTAAAGAACTGTGAAGGGGAAAAAATGAAATTGTAAATATTCAGCGAAAAGGTGGAAGGGTTATTGGGACTACATACTTTTTTGCATTGATGGTCAAACATCGAAATCAAAGGTTTTAAAAAAATCTTTTGAACGGACTTGATTGCAGGTTGAGGGAGATGGAGAAGCAGAACCTGACCATAGTATGATCAATTATGAGGAGGATCTCACCGCTGTAGATGAGAGAACAGAGTCTGAATTGAGACAAGTAGAGGTCAAACATCGGGTCACATTCCATCAACTCAAAGAAGAAATCCTGGGCAGTGTAAGTATCTCACATCTTGCGTCAGTGTGTATGATTTGAAATTATCTCTTGTTTTGTCTTGTCTAAATCATTGTAATTTACTGCTCCATGGCATACCGCTTTAATAAGGATCTTAAAGGACAAGTCTACTCCAAAAATAACTTACTTTCAATAGAAGCAGAAAAATCAGACAAACAAATCAACTTTTTTTTTTTTATAACATGAAAAACCTTGAAAATCACAAGCCAAATTGGCAACTCACTCATGAGTCTGTGAAGTCATTGCCTCACTGTCCACTAATTGTCCATGTCTCCCCTCTCATCACTTATCAAACATAAGACCTTAACTCTCACCTACACTTGTCTCAATAAAGAGGCACAAGCATACCTAGGTGAGGTACTCCATTCACACACATCCATGTATGATACAGGATCAGCCATTAGTAAACACTTAATTACCCTCCCTCAAACCAGTAAACAGTTACATGTAGGTGATAGGGTTTTTTCCGTCATTTCCCCCCTAAACCTGGAACTCCTTACCTCCCTGTACTCAAGAATTGCCATACTCTCACAGCTATCAAGAGGTGTCTGAAAACTCATCTTTTCTAATTTGTTGTAATATTCCTTTCTGTCTGTAATTGGTGTAAGCTTTTTATGTTAATATTATCTCTATTTGTTTGTTTGTTAGTATTTCTTGTTTCTGCACTTTGTATCTAATGAAAAGGCGATTTATAAATGTTATATTTTATGAAAATATTATGATAACGAGAACACAGATAATTGTTTGAAAATCCAGTGGTGCCCTGAGGATTAACTTGATAGTCCTCTTGCAGGAGGGATGAGATTAAAGTTATAGACCAGTTTTGGAAACGCACCCCTCCCCCCCCACCCCTCTCTAAAAATGAAATTGAAGCTATTATTACCAATCATGTGAAAGAATATGTTTTGACTAATGCGTGATGATTCAAATTTTGCCGGGAAACGGCACCGCCTACTAATTGATATATTTGGTAAATTATCATATTGATCCGGTCTGTATAGATATTGCGTAGTCCCATATACATCTTTCTGTGTACAGTGCTTGTAACTTTTCCAAGACTAGGCCAAATTTCTTATCATTTTGATGATTCCAGAACCTTGCAGTACACACCAATACTTATGCTAGATGATCAACCTTTTCTGATCGATTCCACATTTCTTTCACAATGCAATCGCATGACCAGAACTGGTCTATACCTTTAGATATGAAATTAAAATTCTGATGTTTTAATTTGTTTCATCTCTCATTACTTTGTAATATATTTGATGAATACATTGGACTTCCCCTATTGTACTGTGAAAGTTGTTTGAAAGTAATATTCGTTTGTGTATTTATACAATAGCTTTACATTGTACAGCATTTCACCTTTGATTTAGCTAATATACTAACTCTGCAACACATTTTGGATATTCTCCTGTGTCTCTGTAACATCTAATCACTGTAGAGATGTAGTGGTCTAGTGGATAAGTCACCCGACTGCAGATCACAAGGTACCGGGTTCAAGTCCGGCCGTGGCACTAATGTCTTTTGGTAAGACGTTAATCTACATTTGCCACTCTCCACCCAGGTGTAAATGGGTACCTGATATGCTTGAGCTACAACCGGGGTAATATGTGTAAAGCGCCATGAGTGTCAGAACCTGGAGGATACCGGTGCTATATAAATATCCATATTATTATTATTATTATTAAACCCATTTTGTATTGATACAGCTGGTTGGTATGGAGTTGTTCAAAGCCTTCCTGGCTGGAACTCTAGGAGAGGATATGCTCAACTTCTGGCTCGACTGTGAGATGTACCGAGACAATGTACAGAGTATGGAGGGAGGGACTGATATCAAAAGGACAAGACTGTTTAGGTAAGAAACTCCAAACTTGTTAGGACTTTACGAATTAACTCTTACCTGTAAGCTCTCATAGAGCTAGAATGTGATTGAATGAATATTTATATATATCTATATAATTATATCTGTGAAATTTGATTTGCTTCTTAGTCAATACTACCACAATAAAATTTAAATCTGATATTGATTTCTTTACGTGCCCTGTATTTTCAGCTTTGGCTGTCACTCATCATCCTTTGTTTATCATTTTCTTCCATTTGAATACAATTCCAATGTCCAATGTTCTGTTTCGTAATTTTTCTCAGTGTACCGTTTGTTTTTGATGAATCACTTGAATATATATCGATATACAAATCAAAATTGATTCAACTAGAATAACCTTGTAATAACCTTTGATGTAGAGTAGAGATGCAGTAGCGGAGGTTTCGTAGTATAGAGGTGTCGTAATCGAGTGGTTTAAGCACTTGACTTGAATTCATAGGTTGACACAGCACTATTGTCCTTTGGCAAGGCATTTGCCACTCTATACCCAGAAGAGAAATTGGGACCTGGTGAAATGACGAAAGCATTTGTGTTAGTAATTGCCATATGCCCTCATTTTAGGATTCAGAAAGGACCTTCGGTATGTATCTATGTTTAAAGGGGGTGTAGCATGGCAAATACTGGTTTACGCCATCTATGACTTCTTTTGGACAACTGCACGTAAACAAATGGACTTTATTAACGGTCAGTGCGAGCTCACGTTTGCGAAACAGACAGAATACTGCGGTCGCGTCGTCCGTAGTCTTATTATACCCGAGTCAGGCCACGGGGAAAGACACATAGCCGCGGTCTTGACATGCTTCACCCCCCTTTAACACTCCTGAATTATACTCCTTCTGTTCATTACAGAGACATTCAAGACAAGTACCGGTTCAAGCTGACCCCGGACGCCCAGAAGCAGATCAAGCAAGCCCAAGGGAACATCGGACTGAGTGAATCGGTCTTCACCAGGACCCAGTATGATGTTCTAAGGAGGCTCAGGTCGTACTGGGTGGCTAGGTTTCTCATACACCAGGAAAGGACAGGAGAGTACAGGTATGGGACTGCATGAAGGAATTTGAGGGCTTGCGAAAGCACAAACACAAAAGAGAAAGATTCACTTGTTTAGAGTTAGGATTATTTTGCATTATGCTATTTATAATGTACTGTTTGGCAATTTAGAGTGGTTTAGAGTGCAAAACTAACTGATTTATTAGGTCTACCATTTTTTTCTATCTAAATGAAGAAATGTGTATGAAGAAAGAAACAAATCACAGTCATCATGGGCCTAGGTTTCAAAGAAAGAGAAAGACTGGACAGAGAGACAGAGAGACGGAGAAAGAGAGAGAGAGAAAGAAAAGGGATGTAGGTTGACAGCCAGACAGATTAAAGGAATAAGTGAAGACACAATTTGAAAAAAGAAAGAAATAATCAGAGAGTTTTCATTAATAAATTGGGATGTTTCAAAGCAGTTATGTTTGATATTATTGCTCTTATCCCTTCAGCTACGAGCGACTGAGGGAGCGCCATCAGCGTATGATGGAAGACGCTAAGAAACCCATGGACACGTTCCTTCCCTCCATCTCGCTGGTCAACTCACTACCGGTCAGACCCTCATCTTGCTTCCGACTGGCCACCACCCAGAAGGACTGGTCAATCGTTGCCCATGGAGGGCGCCAGATGGAGGAGTATATCAGGCCGGGGCACCTCATGACCATGGACGACACCAAGTACATCCCCAGACCAATGTCGGCAAGGTTTCACGTGGGGCTAGCTTGCGATAAGGACGCGGGGAGGCCCTTCCAGAGATATCTAGAAAGGTATGTGGTATTTTCTGTCGGGTTCAATGATGATGATGATGATAATGATGACGACGACGAAGACGACAACGACGATGATGATGATGAGGATGATGATGATGAGGAGGAGGATGATGATGATGATGATGATGATGATGATGATGATGAAGATGATGGTGGTGATGATGATGGTGGTGATGATGATGATGGTGATGATGATGATGGTGATGATGATGATGATGATGATAGTGGTGATGATGACGATGATGATGATTATAATGATGATGATGATGGCTTCTTGTAACCCCCTCTTTAGGGTGCTCATTGTGCTTGCTTTTAGCTGTCTGACAAAATTAAATGTTCTCAATAACCTTGTATCAGCTATAGACTTTCTCTTCCATTATCCTCTTTGTTAACAATTTAGTTATTCTTGCAATCATGTTGCAACATGGAACTGATATTTCTCTCTATAGAGTTGACAAAAAATTGACAGTGGGGTTCTTGAACTCGAAAAGAAAGTTTCTAACTTTAATTTTTTGTCATTGAAAAAGACGCATTTAAAAAAATTATTCTGTTTTGTTTTTCTCCAGACATTCTGACCGGCTACTCCTTGCCAACCTGCTCTTCTGGCAAGACGTCTCAGACTATGTCCTGGCTGAGGACCGTTCAGCTGACCGTCTCCTCCTCATGGGTCAAGCATGGTCAATCTTCAATAAATACATCATGGACGATGGAATATGGAATATCGGTCAGACTCACTCACCTCCTTCTACTGTGATCAAACTTAAACTTCGTTCAGAATTATGCCGCTGTAAACCGCTACGTTTTTGTTTTATGATGACGTTAATTGTAATATGCCTCCATTTCTGCATCTTGTACTAAACACAGAGCTAAGTAAATAGGAACTTTTTTGTGCTCAGTTGCCATTCATTTACATGTAAAAGAACAGCTGCGTTTTTGATTTTGTTTAAAAAAATTCTTTTGTCTTATTTCAGAATGTTGGTGTTAATTCCGACATCTGATTCTATGAAGATTGCTCTAGGCGTAAAGGGGTTAATATTAGGGTTGATATTGACTTTAGTTTCGAGTTAGAGTTTGGGATATAGTGTTTGGTCAATGGTTGCATTGAAGTTAAGTATTTTGTTGGTGTAGGATATTAACTCGAGAACATGTGTTGTACAACCGTCTCTTTGTCTTATCATGTCTCAAATGAAGATCTGCCTCCAGGAGAAAGGGATTTCATCCACAGCACCCTTCTCTTGACCAGTGACTTTGTGGAGGCTGCGACCTTTGACCGGGCCAAAGAGCACGCTGTCCACATGCTCCAGAGAGAATGGCTCCACTTCCTGAAGGAGGATCTCAAAGTATTTCTGGAGTAAGTTTTTTATTTTATTTTATTTCTGCATTTTTCCAAATATATTACCAGAATAACAAAGAACGTAAGGTATAATACAAAATATACAAACAATAATAACTTCATGTCAAAATGTTTTTTTTTTTACATATGTACATATAATAATGAAACTTAATATTTCGATAACATATTTTTATAAATTTAAAGTATTATCCAAACTATCAGTTGAAAAAGTGCAGGAGACCGCAATCATAAGCAAAGCCTGAATAGTTGTTATCCATATTCTTGGAATGTGTCCTCCACTCAAATAACAAGTTAGTTTGATTTGTAAATATGAGTAAAGAGTACCAATCTCCTTAACATATTTTGCTGTGAATACTTTGTGTTCTATACTACAATGCTATACTGAAAATATCAGCCTTCATTGTTACTTCTGTAAAGAGAAATTGCAAATTTAAATACATTTTTGAATTAAAGAAGGAAAAGTGATTTGTGAGTGGATACTCAGCGCACGGAATGAATCCAATTCTGGCTAGAGTTATATGTCTATGGTTTTTATGTTATCGTCTTATTTTCTTACTTTTTTACATAATCCTTAACTCTTCACCGATAGAATACCAATTAAAGTTTCATGTGGTTGATTTAATACTTGCTAGCTGCTCACATATATATTTTTTCAGATGAATAGTCACCTGTTATATAACTTTTAGAAGATGGAATGCTTCATGTTTTTAATTGGTATCTGTGTGCTCTTCCTCTTCAAGCTGCCGTGCAAGACCAGAGGACCGCATCATGTCAGCCAGCTCCCAACGTTCCTCCTACTCTGAGAGATCAGCCGTAGCGAGGCAGGAATCACTCATGGGCAAACTGTAAGTAGGAAGGGCCATCCAGCCTATAATCAGATTCTAGGATATTTACCACCCCCCCCCCCCCCCACCCCTCACCCCCCCCCCCCCCCCTTGACCAATTAACCCCTGGGCAACTACTCCTCTTGAATAATTATGTCTTGGAGAATCCAGAATCCGCATTTCATACTAAGGCCCCCAAAAAAAATGTTGTATTACCCTTTGCGACCGACCCCAAAATCTTGAAATCTATGGTTGGCTTTTTAGAAACTTTTATTTTTTTTTAATCGTTTTGTAGAGAAAAAATTATTAAAGCATTCAAAACTGAAAAATATCAACCCAGAGAGGGAGAAGAAAAAAAAAGTATTAAAAAAAAAAGATTTCTGACCGACCGACCCATGTTTTGGCACCTTAAGGGCAATACAACATTTTGTTTAAAGGCCTAATGGATATAACATATCTATTGTATTTGCATGGTGCTCTAATCTGTAGATATGTTGCTTTCTTATTGTTATTCCTTCATCTGGTTTTGGGGGCTGTTCTATTGCTAACTTAATTACCATCGGTAGAATGTTCCATCACGAATGGCAAACATTTTCTTAACATCTTTGTAATATTTTCATTTTCCCATCGCAAAATAGCATGAAATAATCTGTGGCTCATATACATGTTCAGGGCTTAAATTAATCCAAGGCCATCCAAGGCCAGGCCTTGGATGCCCCTTTGATTGGCCTCAATGCCCCTCTCATTGGCCTTGGAGATTTTTTGTGCCCTTTCCAATTCTTCCCATTGGTGCTGTAATATAGGAATGTGCCCTACAGGAAAGTGGCCTTGCCCTAAAAATGTTGAAATTTAAGGCCTGCATGTTGATTAATAGAGTTGTAGGTGTTAAATATGACTGTTATAACAAAAATCTTGTAATTAGTTTGTATAGTATGAGAAATATGAGTGTCCTTAATGTCTATTTCACCTTTAATGCATGCTACAAAGGCCTTCTGTACATGTAGTTCCGGCTACTCGTCGTTTCAAACAAAGGTAAAATAGTTTGATGTGGTGAATTGTATTAATTTGATGAGACTAGAAAATTAAGAGAGAAACATTTCACATGTTCTCATACTTGTAGTTGTATATTCAGGTTTACATTTGATACAAACCAATGAAATATGTATATATGTATATATGATCATGGAAAAATAGATGATCTATTCTCTCTAATCATTGAAAAGGTGATTTCAGGGTAATATATTTCAAGATGGAACAGAAAGAAGAAAAAAAGAAATGAATGTGATGATATTAAATATTGTTGTTTGTATTTTGTGCATTTTTTTTATTGAAAAGGTGATTTCAGGGTAATATATTTCAAGATGGAACAGAAAGAAGAAAAAAAGAAATGAATGTGATGATATTAAATATTGTTGTGTTTGTATTTTGTGCACTTTCTTCTCATTGGTAATGATTTGTTTTATGCCTAGATCCCACTGTGTATAGTGGAATGTATTTTTCAAATGGTTATTGGTTACTATTAAAGGTGCTATATGATTCTGTCTTTGTTTCATTTGGAGAAAATAGCTCATGGTACTATTTTCATGGAGTTTTGGCTGATTTTAAAGTCTGCTGTTTCATTTGAGTTCATTTAATCATGGGGATTTATGTTTTTGTGGAGGTTTTTAACCTTTAAGACCAATAAATAATTTAAGTATGAATTTGCTTGAAAAGGATCATATAAAATGAAGCTCTCTACATTTGATACTTGGTGGTATATAATATTGGCTGCAATAATTTCTCCTATCTTAAAGGTAGTCTTTCAATCAAGGTTCATTTTTATTTACTTTTTCATCATGATACAAACCTTATTCCATAATTACAGTAACTTCACAATTCTTGAACCAGTTTTGATTTTCACGATAAAAGACTTATTCCCATAGTCAAAATTGATAAATACTGTACCATACCAAATTTTCAGCACTTCAAAATGCCTATTGCGCTAAAAGGGTTAGTAGTACTCTACATTTTGCACATATGCCTTAAATTTTAAGTTATATTTTAGTCAGGTTTAACTTGACTCCAGTATAAGTTAAAGGTATAGACCAGTTTTGGAAACGCCCCCCTCTCAAAAAATGAAATGGAAGCTCTTATCACCAATCATGTGAAAGAATATGTTTTGACTAATGATGATACAAATTTTACCGGGAAACCGCCTACTAATTGGTATATGTGGTAAATTATCATATCGATCCGACCTGGACGGAAATATCGCAAATGCACTTCAACATTGAATATTTGGGCATATATTTCTGCTTTTTTGCAAATTTAGGTTGAAGTATTGCCATCTAAACCTCTGAAGGCAATATTTAAACAATATTGAATGGATATTTTGCACCCAAAACGCTTGAACCGCAATTTTACCACTACCGGTCTATATCTTTAAGCTTGAGTTTTGATAGATAAACCTGACTTTGGTATTTCGGCCTGAGAACTTGTCTCCTTTTCACCTGCCACTCTTTATTCCTTCTTGGTTGTCATAGCGATGAGAGTAGTGAGACGAGCATTGAATCCAGCGATCACGACAGGTGATACAACATTAATGTCCTCAGGGCCTCCGTCATCTAACACGGTTGTGACTGACTACAAGCTATGATCAAATACAACATTTCCAATATTAGACAATCATGAAAAAGCCTCTCTATAATTTTATTAGAGTAATTGAATTAAAGCTGTATTTTCATTTGCTCAACCTTGTTCGTCAGATTTCTTCTGATTTAAGTCAATAAACAAAAAGATACCATGGTTTGAACAGCTGAAGCCTAGACAGGATTAGTCTTGAGCTAATGAGAGCTAGGAAAAGGAATTTGAATTATTCAGCTACATCTTTTTTTTGTCTTCATCATGATGCAAACTTCATCTTGTAACAAATCATGAACTTGTTTCGATTTCAGGATTATGAAGACAAGCTTATTCAGAATCTTTCAAAAAGTTGTTTATCCCAAAGACGAGCCTCATGAATTGAGGATCTTTATATACTATCCTCAGTCAATTCAATTTTAGATTTTAAAAAGATGTATGGATTGGCTGGTATGGAAAGTTGAAATTGATCATAACTTGTGTCAATTGCGAGATTATACAGTAGGCCCTTTTGCAGTGAACCACACATAGCACTAGTACTACCAAATGACGATCTACACATTGTGCAGCAATCTACATTTATTTGAAAACCTTAACATACATGTAGCTATTGCACATTCACTTTTATTTATGCAACTTGTTTTTTCCTGTCAACCATTTTTTTCCTTCCGTCCATACATGATATATTTATGTATGTCCATCGTTTTCATGTATTTATTATATAAAGTTGATTTGATTAACCTTTTTTGTTTTGATTTTAGCATTTACCAAACACTAAACAGATATACATGTTCACCTGGGATGATATTTTCCATCATCTCATTCTCATACAAATTTGTTGCTTTATGTTTAGTAACAATTATTGTAGCAAACACATTTGATATATATGTTTGTAGATTTGTATAGTATTCCAGGTAAGTGATATACCTTGCTGTATTTCACTTCTTCACCATTAACAACTTACACCTAATTAGTGACCCCATATTTGATGAATGAATGAGAAAGTACAAACATTTCTCCTACTACCCATCATCTCCGACCGTCGCTATAGTTCTCCTTAGAACTATAAGCTCAAGAACGATTACCAACAGTCTTTTTCAAGACTACCAACAGTCCTTTTTAGGACTACCGTTACACACACTCAAGAAAGAAAGATTACCGACAGTCCTTTTCAGGACTCCCTAATCCTCCTCCCCCCCCCCCCCACTCTCTCTCACATGTTGCAACTGTAAGCCTACTGTATACATGTACATAGTTTATGTTTATGTTTTTTAATGGATTTCTTAGATTATTTTTGAAAAAAGGACTATTAGTGTAGATGTGAAAATCCAGTCACTTTTTTCCAATTTTTCTTAATTCATATAAAATGTGTTTACCATCGTTCATCAGTTCAGTCATTTGTTTATCCACTCAGGGGTAGAAAGCCTCAAAACTCAAGCTAAACCTAATTTTCATAACACGATCGCAACTATTTTTAAAAAATCAAGTCAAATGCCCAATTTCAGTGCCCTATCGTATATCCCATAGAAATGATGTCCAAGCTATGTAATAACTCATTATAAGGTTCACACATTGCAGTATGTAAATAATGTAACCCGCATTGCTATTGGAATCGCTTACAGGGGTAGGTTGATATTTCACTATTCAAAATTCATGAATATTACAGATGAAGGTATACCATGTACAACATGCCTATTGGATTCGCTGATAACTTTAACAAAAAGTTTGAGGCGAGGGAGAAAGGCTGAGATATATAGTATTTAAGATTTGTATCACATTTCTCCATTAACATCAGTCTATTAAATTTGATTGAGAAAAGAAAAAGACACAAGTAAAGCATGCATTAGTTTGATTTTGTTTTCCAATTACATAAACTTGTTAAATTTAAATAACACTCTTTTGTTTTGCCACTGAAATTAAACACGTTTTATATTCATCTTTAACTTAGTATAGAGATTTAGAATAGCCTATTTGCATTGCACTATGTCACTGTACCACAAATATATAACATCATAATTGCAATTAACACTAGTATAGTTTGAATGAGAAAGCACCAGTGTCTGTGTGCATTAGATGTAAGTCATTTAGTTTGTGTTTTGTTTTTTCTAAAGAAGGCAGTTCTGTTTTATTCGTATAAAAATGTTACAATTTATGACATAAATGGAATTCATTTATATGAACTTCTCACAAAGCACTGACAGATGGATTTAGCATTTTTATTGGTGGTGTAAAAGAAATTATGAGTATGGACCTACAAATTACAATCCGAAAATAAACTCTCCATTTGAATATTGCTTTGGGCTTGAATGATTGATCGATTAATTAACCCGTTCTTTAAGTACTAAGGAGAAAAGGAGATTAGCATGAAGGTAAGCAACATGGAACGTATGGTTTTATGTCCTATCTGAAGGATTAGGTAGTTGAGAATGGATGCATTGCCTTCAGGTTTATGACATGTATTACTATGTTGTCATCATAATCATCATCTCTCATCTTCAACTTTATCATCATTGCTGTCATCATCATCATCAGTCATCTTTATCATCACCGTCAATATCATCATCATCATCACTAACATCATCACAATTCATCATCATTATTACCATCATTATCATCACCATCATCATCATCACCATCATCATCATCATCATCACCATTATCATCATCATTACCATTATCATCACCATCAGTTATCTTTATCATCATCATCATCATCATCATCATCATCATCACCATCATCATCATTACCATTATCATCACCATCAGTTATCATCATCATCATCATCATCACCATTATCATCACCATCAGTTATCTTTATCATCATCATCATCATCATCATCATCAGTCATCTTTATCATCACCGTCAATATCATCAACATCATCACTAACATCATCACTAACATCATCACAATTCATCATCATTATTATCATTATCATCACCATCATCATCACCATCATCATCATCACCATCATCATCATCATCACCATTATCATCATCATCATCACCATTATCATCACCATCAGTTATCTTTATCATCATCATCATCATCATCACAATTCATCATCATCATCAGCATCTTCATCAACATCATCATCACAATTCATCATCAACAGTCATCTTTATCATCACCATCATCATCAACATCATAATCACAATTCATCATCATCATCATAATCATCATCACCATCATCATCAACATCGTCATCACAATTCATCATCATCATCATAATCATCATCACCATCATCATCAACATCATAATCACAATTCATCATCATCATCATAATCATCATCACCATCATCATCAACATCGTCATCACAATTCATCATCATCATCATAATCATCATCACCATCATCATCAACATCGTCATCACAATTCATCATCATCAAAATTCTTCATCATTATAATCACCATCACCATCATTCATCATCATTTCTACCTTTGTTATAACTATTAGCTATCAACGACTTAATTACAATTTTCATCTTTTTACAGTGACCCCGAGGAGGCAGCAGCAGCCGCGGCCGCCATGAAAAAGAAAAACAAGAAAGGAGGCAAGGACGACGGTACCAACCAGGCCGATAAAGAAGCCCTCAAAAAACAGCGGGAGGCCAAGAAGAAGAAGCAGATTGCCATGCAGAGGAAACTGGTCCGGCAGGCCAAGGCCAGGCAGCAGGAGGCCAAGAAGGGCGCCAAGGCCACCAAGCAAGGGGTCAAGTTTGAAGGCAAAGATGAGAAGGATCAAGGGAAACCAGGAGAAGGGAAAGGAGACAACAAGAAGCCAGAGGATGAGAAGGAGGCCACTTTCAAGAAGATGTTCAAAAATAAGAGGTGATTTATTTATTTAAAAGTATCTAAAGATGTATTTCTTTAAACAAAAAATTTAACAATAAAATTGAAATAAACAAATATAACCTAAAAATGAGGTTTTTCATTATATTTTTTTTACACTACCCAAATTCCTAACTTCAACCCTGGACCCAATACTTTACCTTACCCTAACAATAATTCATATACATGTTGTATAAATACACAAATTGTTATACTGTACTTTATAGGTACCAGACATGATTAGCATTTTATGCTATTTTCTGGTCCCTATTATTCATTCAAGATATTTGTTAAACATACATTTATTATTTCCATTATTGTTATATAACTGTATTTGAACATTTGGATAATAAAATCTCAACTCAACCCAACTCAACACTAAGCCTGACCTGAAACCGGATTGCAACCCTAGTCTTCTCCCTCTATCTCTGAAAAAATGATGGCTGGATTATTTGCTGCCACAACTTATGTGAGAGCACTCAACTACACTATCAGTGTGATCAGTGACATTTATTTATTTCCTTTTTCTTTCCAGCGTTATGAATCTGTTCAAGACCTACGTTCAAGACTTTGAGAGTAAGGATGTGAACAACATGGTGCAGATGTACTCTGATGTTGATATATGCTGGCGAATCCCTGAAAACCATGCAGACAAACGCACATCAATCTCCAAGCAGATCTACAGTAACTTTTTCGATCCGAACTCCAAAAGGTAAGTGCTTTTGGTAGTCAATGTATTGAACATATGCTTGTTGTGTATCAAAAGCAGTGTAGCCAGGTGTGATTTAGATCAGGCATGTAACACAGAATTTTACTTTAATACTAAATTCATGCCTATTTTTGAAATCTGTACTAGAAGGTTTAACGGAGGAGCATTCCATTGAAAATTAAAGTTCTTGCCAACTGTACTTGCTAATCAAATTGTTTTGGGGTTGGTTTTAAAAAAACTTTTGAGTCGCAATTAGATTTTGATGGCTGATTGATAAGTTTTACGTAAAAGTCATGAAAATACTGGTGATTTAGAATTCATGTCAAATTTGACATTGATCAGCATATTAACGAAATTCTCTGGGTCTTTTTGTTTCCATTATATTTGATATTATACAGAGAATTATCAATACTATTTGTATTCAATTATGATTACAGAACAATAAATCTTACTTTTAAAAAATAAAGTCAGCCAGGTTGAATATCGGCTTTGCTTAAAACAATTTCTCTTTATCTCAAAAGTGGTAACAAAAATAATTTGTATGAATTATGAAAATAGGCTTTTAAATAAACACCCAACTATTTCTGCTTTCTTTATATTTATTTCTTTTTTTAAATGTTTATTTGATGAAATTACTAACATGCAAATAATCAATTATTACATGTATGCAAATATAATATACAACAATGTATATTTATATAAAATATAATATTTATTTTAGAGTATGCTATTGGCAGAAGGACTATCAATAATTTATCATGTACAACCATTATTAAAGTTGTATTAAATGACTTGTCTTGCAAGCATATTATCATTATTACTATTATTCATTTAGCAGTCACCATACACGGACGAAAGGAAGGTATTGTGCTATATGTGGTATAAGTTTAAATCACTTTTTGTTCAGTTTGGGCTGCACATTGGTGGAAGTTGGTTAGAAGTATTATATTAGTAATATATGTTCAGTGATAACAGGGATATCATTCCTTGGCACACAGAGAGTATTAAATCATTGATGTATACCGGTATAGAGAGTACAAAGCAGATAAATGGGGTTAAAAATCTATCTGTATATAAAAACAAGAGTGCTAGATAATATCAGTAATATTCTGATAACCTTAAAAACCATACATTATCATCATAACTATTTAAAAACAAGTACTTTTAATGGAATTCCATGCCGTCATATCGCCTGTATAGCATTTCTTATTCCCATCACCGTTTGAACTGAGTTTTCATTTTTTTTTTTCCAAAAAAAAGTTAAGTTAGGAAATATTGGAAAAGTAAATGAATATTGCTCAGCTCATACCATTTTATACAAAATTTCGAGAATTAAAAAAAAAAATTAAATGTGTTAATTTATGGGGACTCTTGAGCTGTACTGATTATAACCGATAAAAATCCATCTAGAAATACCCAATTGTAGTTCAGTGGCGGATCCAGGGGCCTGCCCCCCCCCCCCCCCCCGGGAAAAAATGTGTATTCTTACTGTTACATTTTTTTTTGGGGGGGGGGGTGCAATTTTTCAAATTTTCGAGGACCAAAAAAAAAAAATTAGTGTCCCCCCCCCCCCCCCCACCCCCGCATGAGTGAAATATTGGCCGGCACGGTTTTCATATTTCAGCACACTAAATTTCAAATTGATTTCAAATTTGGGCCCCCACCCCTAATAAATCCTGGATCCGCGCCTGTTATAGTTTGTTCAAGGTTATTGCTCAAAAGCTTTAGAAATAACCTACCACTAAACACAAGGGAAGCCTCATATGTTGCTGTCTTCAAAGTTTTGACACACTTGTTTCCAGGAGCTTTTGAATGGTTTTTGAATATTTTTATTGTGTGTTTGTAAAGTAGCACTGTTAGGAGTATTGTTTTCATCACAGCGCAGTAGAGTGTATTTATATAGTAGCTGCGCTATATAAATAATGTAATCATCAGTTTCATCACTATTCTTATTATTGCTACAACAACGTATATGACAAAGAAGCTGTGATAGTCAAAGATAAGCATAGGGAAGTATTAAATTTGAAATGGAAATACAGATTCATGAAAGAATGAGATGTACATGAAATTTCTATTCATTTTAAAACATGAAGCTCTCTTTGTATCCCTGAATTATTTTCAAATCTAAATGAATATGATAAAAATTAAATATTGATGACACCAGTTAATAATTTCATCCATGCACCCCTATTCCTAGAATGGACTAATCCAATTTATCAATAGAAATGAGTACACATTTTGACAGATCAGTGAACCGCGAGTTGGAAAGATAAATATCATTTCATGAAAGTGTGTCGACCCATAGATTTGACAGTTCGCTCAATGCCAATAAAAGCTAGACGATATGTTTATCTTGGATTGATGTTTGCTTTGTTAGGTCATAAATACAACCGATATTTAATCTGTGTGCTTCAATAGTTTAGAGCTGCTTCATTTAAATCTGTGTTTACATGAATATGTTAATTTGTTATGCTGAATGTGGCATCACTATTCTTTATTGTAGTTCTTTGTTTTTTTAATTTATTTATTTACTTTTAGTATTTGGTCAATGTTACTCTATTCATAATATGAATTTATAATATATGAACCTTTTTCCCTTTATTTTTTGTTTGATATGTGGTAAATGTATATTTATTGTTATGGTTGACAATCATTGCTGCACACACTTTATAAGTAACGGTTATTACAACTTAGTATTTAATAAAACAATTAGTGAGAGAGGGGTAGAGATAGAGAGAAGGGGAGAGGAGAGAGAAAAAGAGAGAAAGGGGACGGGAGCAATTTGAAAAAAATTGTGCCTTGTTTTCATACAAATGAAATGAACTTCAGCATTACTTTCACGCAATCTGTATCGCAGTGGTGAATAAATTAGGTGATAAGTGAATACCGTAAAATGTCTTGACAAAGGGCACTAATGTTGGCAACGCAACCTTTATTCATACATCTCTTTGGATTGTGCGGCTAGATGTAGGTCGGGGGTCATGTAGGTGGGTAAAATGTGGGTGAAAGGCAACTTAATGGTAGAAAAATGTAGGTGAGATGTTGAAATGTTCATTGGAAAGCCAAGGCACCTCACAAAACAACAAACCTTTGCAGATCGAAAGAGGAAGTCAGCCAAGTGCATTTATAACCTGTAAAAATTATGGATGAATGATTAGAGAGGATAAATTTGTGTGTGACAGGATTTATTAGTAATCTTTGTTTGCTTGTGCACACTGTGATTTGTGTACTAGGTTCTTTTTGATGGGGGTTGGAATTGAACTGGTGAATAAGGTTCTCTGAATTGATGAATGAACCCCTGTGATCTCTCATTTCTTCTTTTCTCCTTTCTCTTTATTAGGTGGGTTTTCTCCCTCTCCCTTTTTCATTGTTTTTGTTTTTACAATTTACGTGTGTGAGAGGGTTAATGTACTTTGAGGGATGGTTCTCTCTCTCTCTCTCTCTCTTTCACTCTCTTTTCTTTTTACAAGCTATGTGTGTGAGAGAGTTAATGTACTTTGAGGTTTGATGGTAGTGGTTACTATCTTTTATTTGCTTGGCTTCTCCTTGTCAGTTTGTATGTTAACTTTTTGAAAATGGCATCTGTATATATGTACATGAATGCAATGTCTTTGAGATTGAAACAAAAATTGCATTGATTATATTTTCTTTTACATGTACTTTGAAATCTTGATTTATAGGATATCGATGTTAGAAATGTTGAACTTCTATTGTACCATAATTATAGAAAAAGTCATACTTTGGAATTCAGGTTAATTACTTCCTATTCTTCTAATCTAATTGTACTGAATGATGATACATTTATGTCAAAATAAGGAAGTGCTTTGAAATTATGGACCTTTGTATTAGCAGTTATATCTCTTCATGTTCTTATTATCATGTTCTTTGACTTAATATCTATTATTGATTTATCTTTCCGTAATTCTATGAAATTTCTTTGTCCCTTTGTTTCGATTCCTTTTTTTTCCTTCTCTCTTTTTCTTTCTCTCTCTCTCTCTCTCTCTCTCTCTCTCCCTCTCTCTCCCTCCCACCTTCTCTCTCTTCCTTTCTGTCTCTTTCTGTCCCTCTAAATTCTATTTTACATTATCTTTCTCTGACCTTTTTCTTGTCCATTTTCTTTGCTGTTTATACCTCTCTCCCTTCCCCCCTCAACACCTATCTCCCTCTCTCTCTGGCCTCTTTCTTTCACTCTCTATCATCTATTTCTTTTCTTCCTCCCTCTCTCTCTCTCTCTCTCTCTCTGAAAACTTTATTTCTCTTGCTTTTTCCCTTCATCTCTCCCCCCCCCTAATTGTTGTTTGATTTATGCAAGTCAATCAGTTTATGACCATTATTGCTGAATACTAAAACAAATTTGTTTTTAATTCAAATTTATGTATAAACACTCACATAATATGCGTGTTTATATATGTATATTTCTTCTTTTTCTTAAAAAAAAAGGGGGGGGGGAGATAATGATATCATGTTAGATTACTGATCTATGTATTTCCCCCTTTTATACCCTCTACACTTGAAGGTCAATCCCTATGAGTAAAGATGTAGCATCCAGGCAGAACAACGAGGGGGATCGTCTCTCTACCAAGACCATGGACATGGCTACCAAATCAGTTCTGCCACAGATAGAAGAGGCTTTTCAGAACTTCTGGGCAGTAAGTCAACCTTCTCCATATCTTCTTTTTTCATTGATAGTATAAGCTTCTAAAGTGACCCCATTAGGACATGAAATACATAATTCTCAATCATCATATGAAAAAAATAGGCTATTTTCATAATGTAACCAAATCTAATGCATACGTCTTTGCGAAGTGCCTTGATACAAATTATTTCATCGACCTGTTGCAATAATTGTATTTCAATAGTAAGTATGCAAATTGCATATATTAGATGTTGTTAGGTAGGGCAAGCCATTTTGTTTGTCCTACCTAGCAACAACTACATGCAATTCACATTCTGACTATTAAGATATTACAAAAATAGCCTATTCATGTGCGGATGTACATTAGGTGAAATAATTTAGCCTTCATATACATGTATTGTCACTGCGACTGAGTAACAACTCATCAGTATTTATTTCCAGACATTTTCATGTTCATTTTACTGTGACATCCCCCGATTAAATTTCATTGAAGGTTACAATGTAGATATTTTTATGTATCTTTGTACAACTTGAAGCCTTCATTCTAAACCTAGTAAACCACTTTCGTTTAGACATACACAAGTATGATTTTAATGAATAGAGTAGAAGGTCAATTTTGATTAATTTGAATGAGATTAATGGTGTCCTTTTGTGATTATTTAAATAATCACATTACACATAAGTATGTGCAAAAAATAGATTTTTTAGTTTCATTTCAAGACATAAAGTGGCGCTCTCCTCAATTGTTATGATTTTAATTTGAAGTATCATGACATTGTTGCTCATATATCCAGCCATGCACATTTAAACATTCTTCTTTACATTATTGATTCAGTGTGAAGAAATAAACTGTATTTTAGGTTACACATTATATACATTACAACTGTGAACAATTCCTATATATATATCCGTTTCATTGTTTTCTTTATGACAATATGTGAACGCTTTCTGAACAAATCGTGAACAATGTCTGTTTTTATTGTTTTCTTTATGACAATATGTGAACGCCTTCTGAACATATCGTGAACAATGTCTGTTTCATTGTTTTCTTTATGACAATATGTGAACACTTTCTGAGTAAATTGTGAACAACTTATTCAGGTTGTGAACAGTTTATATGAAAACCTGTTTTATTGATAAACCTCTGAGGGCATAATCCATTATACCTTCCACAATTTATATGAAAAAAATGAAATAATGATAAAAAATGAAATTTTAGAGTTACATGGATTCTGGAGAGGAGCCAGGAGGTGAGCGAACTGAGGGCGGGACGGCTACGAGCAGAACAGAGAGTACTCAGAGTATGGTTCTAGCTTATAAGAGAAGACGCAGGGGAAAGGGACCGGTAAGAAAGACTTTTCTAGCTGCTGTGGCTGCCTGTCTGTCTGCTCTTGATCTGCACCAACTAACAAAAACAATATAATTCAATAAAAAAAAAAGTCTTTTTGTTGTTTTTTAATTGTAATTTTATAACATTTTGGTGTGTATGCAAACATTAATGAAATGACAAATAATAAGTAACCATAAAAAAAAACATGCACTTTTTGTTGTTATTTCATTTTCTTATTTGATTATGTTTATATAAAGTCTGGATGAACTAACAAAATGACAACAACAGAATTGAATAATCATAACAAAAATGAAAATATTGCTTCTTTTTTATGTAATATGATTAAATTTAATCTGTCTGTAGAGTTTAAACTGTAGTAGCTAACAAAATGACCCCCCCCCCCCCCCCCCCCAAAAAAAAAAAAAAAATCATCGGATAAACATGCACTCTGCCTTTTCTTTCCTCTTCTTTTATTCGATTATATTCAATCTGTCTGCACAAGCTAACAAAAATGACAAAATTTGAAATGAAACAATCATCAAATAACCATGTTTTTTGTTTGTTATTGTTGTGCAAGTTGATATGATACTTGTATACTTTGTTTAATCACTTCTGTGATGTTTACAGTATAAGGAAGGCATATTATCTTGTCTCCCCACCTAACTGCCCAAGTATTGAAATTGTCAAAAACATTCATTTAAAGGAGCTACACAAAGAAAATTTACTAACAACTGATAATTAGAACAAATTACATATGGATGAAAAGATTTTCTCTTGAAAAACACGAATAATTTGCTGAGAAATCATATAGATATATCATGAAAAGGCGTAAAATGCAATTTTTCAAGACCCTTCTTAGACCCCCAAGCGCCCCCGAACGTAAGCTAAACACGAGCGTAGCAAGCTCTGAATAGTGACGTCACACCCTAGACAAACAGCTCGGTACCGGCCGCATACCGGAGTCGCGCGTGTATTAGTTTGCAGCTAGACAGCCATGTCCAGGGTGTGACGTCACAATAGTGACGTCATACGAAGGACTGCTGAAGGCAGTAAATCTGGATCTCAAAACTAACATTTTTTAAAGTTGATTTCTGCGGGCCCCAAACATATTTTGAAGAGGAAATTTGTTGTATTTGATCAGTAAGGCTCCCCCTTCGCAATGATATGAATTTTGCATCAATTCAATACACTTTTGCTTCTTGGTGTGACTCCTTTAATGGCCATGCAACATTAATTGAATTCTTCTGCAGGTATAACTTTTTTATGTTAATCCTGATGTATATGTTTCAATTGTGCTCCAGTAGTTCTTGTAATATATATTATTGATTATTGTCTATAAGAAATCGAGACCAGTCACAAAGACACAAAATTTAAATATTCAGATTATATCAGTTCAACTTACATGTAGATTCATCATTGGTAGTTTGGGTACATATTTTTCTCAGTGTTTCTATTCCATCCCATTTGTGCTCATGTAAATTCTTTCATTTTTTGTAAAATAATTCCTGAGAAAGAAATGTGTGTCATTGTGTATTTTCCTAAATTTGGACAACTTAAATCTGAAACCTAATTTCATCATTATCATACACTTTCGTCAGCTTCTAATTCATCACATCTGTACTTTTAATTGTTAGTGTAGCTTCATCTTTCTTTGAGAAAAATGTTAATTATGTGAGTTATTAATTCAATCTCATCATTGTCATGTCATTTCATATCATCAAACTCTAACTCATCATTCCTTCCTATTAACTACATCCTCACTGTATTTCATTGTGATAACAGCATAAAGTAAGTAACCTTAGAACTAATTAACTTTGGTTATTTGATGTCTTAAACTTTTAATTCAATAATTGCATTACTGTGTGTTTTCTTGTTTTTGATAACATATGTATAAATGTTTATTTGATGTATTTGATTTAATTCACTAATTGAATTCATGTGTGTTTTCTTGTTTTTAGTATAATATGTAGTATTTATTGATGTATGGCATGTCGATTTGATCTAATATTTGAATAACTGTGTTTTTCTTGTTTAAATAACCCTAACATTTACAAATATTCCCTTTTTTTGGTCAAAATGTGTCGCTTCACCAAATGTTGGATGTCCGTTCCGCTGAACTGCAAATAACAACTGTATAATGTAAATGATGTAAATATTTATCATTCTTGTTTGTATTCTAATCTCCTGCTTTAATTTGTCTTCTTGTTTTTGCTGGTACTGTTATCTCTGTTTGTAAGGCTAAGATATATGATCTTTGTATCATGTTGTTATTCTCTCTCTCTCTCTTTCCCTTTCTCTCATTCCCTTTCTCTAACTCTCTCTTTCTCTCTCTCTTTACTGTTTTGTTTTGGAATGTGTTGTATTTGCAAGGGTGTATGACTTGCGTTATCAGCAGCACAAATGTAAAAGTCAGGAGCCATATTTATAAAAAAAATCTTTTCAGTGGAAAGTATGTTTGTTGCCATTTAACAATTTTATATTTATGCAGAATAAACACGCATTGGTGCTTGCTCAGTCTTCTCTCATATGCTCCCACATAACCAGCTTTATGCAGATATTAACCAATGATTTGTCCTATTTATTTAGATATGATATGAAAAATAACATGCCTTCGCTTACATAAAAGATATCATATAAGTTATCAGATCACCAGCCCTGAATGCATGAGCAATAGGGAGAAAGAAAGAGAACAACTACCAACTTTACTTGTAATTCTGATACGTAAAATGTTTTAATGAAGGCACTGTTAGTGTCATTGTATATTTAAAGAACTTTTAAATATGCTTCATGTTATTCAAAGCCATAAAACTCTCATGCAGACAAGCCAATTTTTTTTTATCTAATAGGACAAATTCTGTTTGATGTAAACTCATATGTTAAAGAACCCTTCAATACTGTATGAATCATCCAATATTTTCATGACATGGCTCCATCTTATCTATCAGAGTTGCTCATGAAATATAAACAAGTAAGAAATCTGAGGTCACTGCAGGAAGATCTATTGGGTGTACCTGTGGAAGAAAAAAAAGTCTTATGGTGAACAGGGTTTTGAGCATTGCCCCCTGAGCTATGAAATAGTATACCTCATAATGTAAGGCAATTTAAGACAGTTTAACAATTAAAAACTGCTCTTAAAACATATTTATTTAATTGATTAATTGATATTTGTTTGCTTTAATAGTCAAAGAAATTTCCCTGCAGCATTTCTGTTTGTTTCATTTCCTTCTTTTTTTAATTGCGCTGATACTTTTTTCAAAGGTCTAATGCACCATATAAGAACTGTTTATTATTATTATTATTATTATTATGAAACAATTATGTGGTCTGCCTGTTTTTTGGAATTTGTAAGATGCTGGTTTTTAAAGAATTTCTGCCTTGGTAAAAAAAAAAAAAAAATCTCTCTCTGTTTCATATGGTATATCGTCGGCCTTATGCCAAAAGGGCCTTAACCCGATTTTGGGGGTTATTGAGTTATTAATATCACCTTGTAGATTTCATCATTCTCTTTAAAATGATGTGCTTCACTTGTTGAAATTCGATTTATTTATGAAGATAATTATGAATTTCAAAAGGGCCTTAACGCGTATCTCATCTTTTTCCTTACGCCAAAAGGGCCTTAACCTCCACGGATGATCCATTTGCGTTAGGAGGGCCTTTCTGGCAAACCAAAGGTGTTGCGAAACAAGAAAATTTCCTTATGCCAAAAGGGCGCTAACTATGCGCGCGTACGCGCGCATAGTTACGCGCATAGTTACGCGTAAGATAACGGCAGGTTAAGGCACTTTTGGCATAGCGCCGCGTAGGTTACGCCCCTTTTGGCATAATGCCGAGTAGGTTACGGCCCTTCTGGCATAACATACGCTAACATACGCTACATTCAAGCCTTATGCCAAAAAGGCCCTAACATGTTTTTTGCACATAGCATGTACAATTCTGAATATTTTATAACAAATTTAACACATTTCATGTAAAACTTAATAACTTAACACATTTATCGAAATTGGCTTCAAAAGCAAAAAAACGACCACAAACTTTTGATTATTAGAGAGGCCAAAACCTTTAAACGCGATTATCTCGGAATGGCCAAAAGCAGTTAAGGCCCTTTTGGCATAAGGCCGACGATATGTTGTCTAAAAAGCTTTTTAAACTCTCCATCTGTGAATTAGTTTTTGCTTTTCATATCTATCCTCTGTACATATTGATAAAAGATGAGTTGATCTATTTATGGTTTGATGTGTTATATTATGATAAATTCTAAAGATCACACACATGCACTAAAGAGCACATACAACTTCACAATATCCAGTTTCATTGCAACAAAAGTGTGGAAGTGCAGCAAAAGATTTGAAATTGGCAACTTATATGCACTTGAAATATTTTTAAAATTGGTGTTTGTGATATTTGTTTTTATATTTGATTTACAATGCTGAGATTTAAGTACAATATGATAGAAATCCCTCAAGTCACCAAATGAAATGAATCTTCATCATCTTTGAATTGTGAAAGGTGTCAATTAAGTCTTTAACCCTTGCTGATGCTATTTTATGTGATGATAAATGAATAAATGAATTGAAAACGTTGAAATTTGGTAGTTGTTTTACCTCTCACACAGAGAAAAATGGTCAAAACACACAATGCTGGACTAGCCGACATGACTTCTTTAAAGACCATACTGGCTTCTCTCTGTTTTTCTTTGTCCATAAACATGGTCGTTGCCGAGTACTAATAAGATATCAACCGACATGAAAGTGTATCACTTTTTCAAATGCAGTGTGGACATTACCAAAGCCTCAAGCACATTGCTTTTACCGGTATATTGTAGTACAAGAAAACCCTGAATGATATTATACCCCACCACAGAATTAACCGTAACCCTAATCCTAGGGCCTAACTCTAACTCTAATCCTAATCCTAATCCTAACTCTAATTATAATCCTAATCCTAACTCTAATCCTAATCCTAAATACAGTATATGTACTAATGTGTGGTTAAGATCAGGCTAATTTTTCTTTTATCCGATGCATTATTTATTAATGATATAAAACCAACATTAGATTTATTTGCAAATGCTTGCAACTTTTTTTTTTTATCATCATTACAATTTCAATTCAATTTATTTCCACTTTATAAAAACAATTTACAAATCAATTACATATCCATATGAATAATAGTGGCGGTATCATAAAAAGCACTAATTGGCTTATTGAAAATGACCCCTTAACAAGTATACACATAACATATACATTGTAAGAAAATATCAAAAATTAAATCATTTCACTGTTTACATGACGATGACATATTCTCTTCACCTTTGACCCCCGGCAGCAATCCGGTCAACAGATGCCCACAGCCCAGGACAAGAACGAGTTCCAGACCCTCCTGATCAAGTCAGCCAGAGGGATCCCGTCCCACAAGCTCATGTACTTTCATCGCTACCTCATGGACTACAACGGCAAGGACGGAGGAGCAGAGTTCCTGGACAAAGATCTTGTCTTTTATCTGGAGGCACAGAGATTCAAGGTGAAGATCGAAGGAATTTCCTCTGTCTTGAATAATGATGATACAAGTGTCCTGTTTACCCAGGACAACCTCAGCAGCATTTGTACTGTTCCTTAAATCCCCACTGCACTATACTTGTGGCTACTAGCGCCCTCTATATAGCAAACAATGCCTAAGCAGTGACCATTGGTCCCCCATGGTCCCCTTTTACTTATGTTACTTGAGAGCTGATTTGATGAGATAACCACCTGTCAGTGACCATGCAGGGAGGTCTAATCCCCCCTGTCCAAACTAGTGCAGTGTGGCTTAAAGCAGAAACGTTTATTTAGATTCTATTCTCTTCCTTGCATCTCTTCTTACAGGAAGCTTGCCATTCCCGCATGGACATGGCTCTGCTGAAGAGAAAGGTGGAAGTTATTTTGGATTGTTTTGTCGATTCTCCTCTGTCCAACTCTGGGATTCTGGTAAGTTTTGCTTTTTGACTTTAACTCTTTTGCAACATTCCACATTTTGTGGTTGGGCTTGTTTTTTGTGTGCTCTTGTTACTCAGATAAATTACTTCAATGCTTTTTGGTTAGAGAAACTTGTTGATTATTTTTCAAATTGACGCTTGCAATATAATTTTGAGAATAAGTATAACAAAACCACATCATTACAGCTGTGTAGTAAGTAGCCCCCCCCCCCCTTTATTAAGGGGGGGGGGCAATGATAGGATGTTATAGATTTAAAATTCTTTTTAAATTGTCTACTTGTATGCAGATGCTATATCAACAAATAGCAATCGTAGTTTGAAAAAGAACTGTTAATTTGCATATCAGATTTTCTTTATCTGCCTTCGCTTTGTTTTATAAGTAATAGGGCTTTGACTACAGAAGTGACTTCTCACCATTGATTTCTCTTTGACAATATCTAGATTGACATATCCACCGAGATGGCCAGCAAAGTGATGAAGAAAGCAGACATCTTCTTGAAGGATACCGGTAAAGATCCTCACAACCCCAACTTCTTTGACGACGCCCAGTACGCCTTGTTTAAGGAGATGCTGCCTTACTTTGCATCGTTCAATAAGCGTTACCAGCAGCCCTCCTACCAGCAGGATAGACTGCCATGTAAGTCAAGACTGATGAACTCTTTCACTGCTATTGGTGATCAAAAAATGTGTGTGTGTTACCACTTGTGCAAGGGGTGGTGCAGTACTTATACAGTCGTCAAACCTGTCTATAGCAACCCCCCAAGGGAAACACTAAAAGTGGTCTTTGAGGACAGGTTCCTTTAGTACATGTTTCAATGAGAAACCATTTTCAAGGGAAACAACAAATGTGCTTGTTGTAGACAGGTGGTCTTTGTAGACAGGTGGTCAATAAAGCTGGTTTGACTGTAGTATATCTACTATTGAAATTGTTTCAAGTGATGAAGAAAATGGTAAAAGTAAAAAAGGGAAATTAGTTGTTTTTATTTCAAAGGTATGGAGTTAGGTGAACATTTTTGAAAATATGAGGTTTTGTATTTCAAGATCAGTAATTGCAATCTAAAATGTATTTTTCATTGGGCTATTCTTTCAAGTTAATTTTCATTGCGCTTGCCTTAATTCTTCTAGACTCAAAATATGAGAAACTGGCCAGAGACCGGCTGAGAAAGTTTATGGAAATGGAAGAGCCTAGCGTGGAATTCAAGTTGCCCTTGGTCAACAACCCACCGCAGAATCGCACAGGTGGGACTGGGATGACCTTCTCGATCGGTGATGGCTTGCAATGGAAGGTAAGTTGTGCCAGCAATGATTCTGAATCTGATAAAATGCAAATATGATGATGGTAATAAATTAAAGACATCGGTAAGCCTATCGCCATATCTCCAGTACATAAATGCGGGTATGTCAGTTTGCAAAACCAGCAATGATATAGTACCAAACCTACCCTCTTTAGCTTAGAAATTAATTCTGTGGCACATCTAAAAGGTAATTCCCTGGTTCTTTCAATGTCTGTGGTCTAGGCACCTTCCTCTGACGAGTAGTGGCAGATTGCCATAGATGTTGAAACTTTAACCTGTAATTACCATTTAGTTGTGTCATGGAACCAATTCCTAATGCTGTAAACCATTGGCTTTAGGGTGATGACCTTGTTCAACAATTCATTTTCTATACCCTTCAACATGAGATGCATGCATTCATCTAAATCTGTTGATTTCTTTCCTTTACATCGCATGCTCATGCTCAAGATCTGTCTTGGCATATTTATGTTTCATACTGTTTCCTTAAACAAGATTAAAGTCAAACATTCATTCTGCATGATATTCATGAAATATAGCATGTCAACTAAAATTAATCTAGCATGAACTTAATACAAGAATATTTATTTATGAGTATTTAAATATACTAAAACCAAATTTTGCAAATACTTTAGTGATATTTACTTTGATGTTAATGAGCATCAAATTTGTTATATTAAGATTTGTTATATTTGGATTTATTACTATATCTGGATAAACAGTACCAGCTTATAAAGCATTAACATATTATATGTGGATAAAGGATACAAATCAAAGTTTTAATTTTTCAAATAAAAAATCAGATAAGTTTCCCTCTTAGAATGATAAAATCTCTAGTAGGGTGTTCATCCAAAAATGTGTTCAAAGAGAAGCTCACTCTATTTCTTTTTCTTTGTTTCCTACATCCTTGTGGCATATGCACATAGAAAAAAGCGGCTGTAATTATCATCAAATTTCATATTTTGGAGTGTTTGGTTTTCCTGGTTATGGGTCGTTTTCCAATCCTGTTTACTTTGGGTTTATAACTTTGAGAGAGTTTAGAGGATTTATTGAGATTAATTTGTGAATTTATTCGTCCAAATTGTAAATTGTTTATTCTTTGTACTGTAAATTGTAAATCGTAAATCTTTCAAATACTTCCTTTCTCGTGGATATAGAAACAGGTAAGATTCACCTCTTTCTCTTTCACTTTGATGATTTCTGGGTTTTCGCTTGGATGCACAATCATCATTTATCAAATCCATAACAAAAGTCATTAATTCATTTCATCAATGCTGGCAAGAGAATATAATCATAATGTTTTTGTTTATCTTTAAAGAAATTTAGAAAGCTTTTTATGCCTCCGTTACGAAGTAGCCGGAGGCATTATGTTTTCGGGTTGTCCGTCCGTCCGTCCGTCCGTCCGTCCGTCCGTACGTCTGTACGTACGTCTGTACGTACGTCCCGTTCTCGTGATCACGTTATCTGAAGAACCGATCGATGGATTCCTGCCAAACTTTGGTCATGTATGTATCTTGCAGAGTCGATGAACTGATTAGATTTTGGGGTCACGAGGTCAAAGGTCAAAGGTCACAGGGCTCATTATGTATGCAAAAACAGCTCGTGATCGCGTTATCTAAAGAACCGATCGATGCGGCCGGCGAGATTTTCTGGTGCGGCCCGCGGAGCATTGAAGAAGTGGTAATAAAAATAGCTCATGAATGAAATGCGGCCCGTATAGCAGCGATGAAATAGGGTAAAACATTTACAAACAGCTATTTCCATAATTTGTTCCCATCATTCACAACATATTGAATCTTTACGTGGTTGATACAAAACTCCTCAAATTTCCTCTCATTACATTACATTAACGACATTAATACTCGGGGGGAGGGGGTACTCAGATATTGGGACATACGGGGGTGTGCCGCTCTAACGGATGACTTTGTCACAAAAAATCCCCAAACATGGGTCCCACTTCTAACAAAAATACCATTAAAAATGGGTCCGTTTCTTCAACATCTAAAAAATTACTGAAAACTGTGGAAAATGGGTCTTTTTTCGAGAAAAATGACCCCTAATAATGGGTAGGGGTTTTGAGGCTTGAGCGGCACACCCCCGTCCAAACCAAATCTGAGTATGCCCCACCTGGACATTAATATCACTCGCCACGTTAATTTCAGTTTGTAACAAATTAATGTTGTGAATCAAGAAATATGTTTGAAATGCCATACTTGTCTTGAAACTTACAGCCCTTTTCTCCCGCTGTTGAATTTTCTCATGTTTCTCGCGTTCAATTAGATTTTTTTTCACTGATTATGTTGTTTGCTTGTTTGTTTTTTCAAAATTGCAGGTGTGTACACGTATTGCATGAGTGTTTTTGTTTTGGGGGGGTGGGGGAAGAAGACTACCTATGACCCGCCAAGTTATGCCAATCGTTAGCTGTGGCCCGCGAGCTTTAAAGGTTGGCCACCCGTGATTTAAGAGTGATGGTGATGATGATGGTGTTGATGATGATTTATAGTGGCAATGATGACAATGATGGTAATGATGATTCTGATGGCGATTGTAATGATTTTAATGATGGTGGAAAAGCTGGTGATGACAATGATAATGATGAAAATAAGTTAGATGATGGTGTTGGTGATGATGATGTCATAATAACATTTCACTTTATTGAATTTATTCACTATTAAACATGATTTTTCATTTTCCCTGTCATATAAATTAAAATTTCATTTTAAATTATATTTATCACATTATTTAATTCATTCTTGAAGTATCCATATATATAATCGTGTATTTGTATTGATGAAGTAGTTGTACCCTATGAAAAAAAAATGATGAAAACTGCACTTATGATGTTTTAACACATTAACATGATTGTGATTTGAGCAGTGATGTTAAGGGGTGAAATAACAACAATGTTTATAAAATCCTTGTACTTAATTTGACAATGACCTGCCGATAAGTGGTGCATTGAGAAATGCAGTGATGTTATACAGGTCAAAATGATGAATATGTGTTTGATTGTCATGGCATTTCTAGACTGCTAACTCTAGTTGCTTTTATTGAATTTTTAAATGTGTTTCACAGTTAATTGTTCAATGTTACCCACTAACTTGTCATATGAAGGAATATTAGAAAATCCTTCAAATAATAGCTCATCAATTATACAATTGAGGAATAATTGTCACCATCTTAACAGTAATTTTTGCCATGAGATTCAATGATTCAAGCTGATTAACATTTTACTAACTAAAGCAATTTCTCTAATACTGAAAACTCAGAATGACAAAAAGGTGAGTAAAATAATATAACTTAGGACCACTTTGGGGTAGTACCATGTGGGAATACACAGAGAGCTTTCTGCAATTTCTGTGCTTCCCATGCTGTATGAGTATCACAAATACACACAAGGTTTAAATCTATTTTGTTTTGCTTCTAATGATGATCTTCCTTTTCAATTTCTGTTTATTCTTTCTTTCTTCTCTATTTAAAATTCATAAGACAATCGCAAAGACTCTCAGAAGATTGTTCTGAGGCATTTTCTATAGCCTTGTGCGTCACCTTTCAAAACGTGCAAATATGACAATTTGTTGTTTTTATTTCTGTATAATAAAATCAGATAAAATACATACAAAGTAATAATACAGAGAAAAAGGAGAAAATATGGCTGGTAGCCCATTTTCAGCTGCAAGTATATTGTTGCTGCTGGTCTTCCATGGGGGCAGCAGCATGATATTTCCACAAATGATTTCTGCAGGCTATACATTTGGGTATTGAAACTACCTATACATGTATGCTCGTTTCTTGAAAGTCTTTGCCATTATTTTGTGTGTTTATTGTTTTTGATGGGGTATTTTCTTGCTTTTTCTGTGGTTTTGGTTCATTTATGATTGGTAACCTTTCGTTAATATTTTTTTTTGTATCCTTGGGTTATCATCTCTTCTTGTCATGCTTTACAAAAGGAATGGGCTCAAGCTGAAGTCATACAATAGTAGAGGTCAGCTATTAACAAGAGTGATAGTGTCTGCTAATAGTACTTATATACCACTTTATCATGATATAGTATAAAATAGTGTATAATAATCTACAGTGTATATATACTAATATATACCATGGTACAAGCACTATTGGAAGTGATTAACAAATCAGTTTCAATATAACCTTGTGCCGGCACACAGTATTCACTTTTTGCAGTTGTTCATTGTTTAGGTGTGGTCACTTTTTCACATAAAGCCTATGAAAGGCATATGAGCCATGTAGGGCTATTAATGTGAATTGGGGTGGGACTTTGCTATCCTGCGGCAGTTACGTCATCTACTTGGTGTTTACTGCAAATGCAAAGTAGGGTGTAAACTTCAAGAAGTTCAAAATATTGACCATGTGAAGTCGGGTCTGTGTACTGCTGTGGTTGCTCTATAAGGCACTACTGTGAATGAATGTGGCATCATTTGGTGTATTAAACGTAGCATAGGTTGGCCCTCCAATCAAATGGGAAGGGGGAGCGAGGTAGAGGAAACAGGGAACTCGAAAAGACAATGCTGCAACATTCTTTCGCATACACACCTTATCAGTGCCCCCCCCCCCACCCCAAACTCTGCAAATACAATTTAATAATATGTTTTTTTATTATGTTGATAAAGGGCCCCTTGGTCGAGCAGTTTTTTTATAACTGAAAGGGCTACCCTGTCAACGACAAAATAAAATGAATAAATACAAATATTGATATTTTACTCTCAAGGAGCAGAAAGTTTCCTGGCACATAACATTAACATTTTAGTAATTTTTTTCAAAAAGTTTTTTTTTCTTTTTTTTCTGGCACTTTAACATTATATTTAGTCATTGAATTAGATTTTTATTTTATTGTTAGTTTGCACATTCACTTTATCTAATCTGAATGAAAATTATTGGAATAGAAAAGCAGCAGGAATTATGAAAGTTGTTTCCAGCACACAATTTGAACTGAAGTGGTGAAAGTGACAATTTGTGATTTTCAAAATTGGAATTTATTTATTAGAGAGGCGTTTTCTATACTGTAAAACTTCAAAGAACCGCTCGCAATCAATTTGGAATTATAACTTTATAACTATTTAAAAATTGTATACAATTCCCAGTCCTCGTTACTAAGTTTTTTAACACAAATAATTTTTTTTTAAATTCTATGAACGTACATAACACATTCACATTGATATGGAAATGCACTGAATAGAAAAAACTACCGGTATGTTCAATAGATGCATACTTTTTAAATGAAGGTTGTTATGGACAACTTGAAAGCTTGTTTGAAGCTTGTCCGACATAATGCCAGACTGGATTCCAAGTGTTGTAGTTCATTCATTAATAACAGGTTAATAAAATAGCTTGTCACTAGGTCCTCTGGATAAGTCCTATGGATAGAAACATCCATAAATTTTTATGTGTTATTTAACCAGTCTATTTAGCTAATTTTTATTTAACTCGCTCAAGGAAAAGTAATTCATTACACAGAATTAAGAAGATGCGACAACGTTACTCCATGGATGCATCGATAGAAGACATAATAGAGTGGACATTGTAATGCTTCTTATATTTGATTATATCCCATAACATTTTAACAATTTATCATGCAAAATACAGATTTTTACTTTGGGTTTAATATTACAGCTCATTATATTGAGAGGGTTGTCACATTTCCATGTGCAGAAGGCCATGATTCCCTGAAACCAGACTTGGTGGAAATACCATTAATATGTGTACAAGTGTGCACACAACAAACTCATAGGCCTATCCAGAAATACCCCCTTGTCTCTCGTCTCTCGGAGAGTCTTTGAGTGAGGGAAAAAGTAAGATAATAACTTTACCATATGGGGGATTAGGGGGAACGAATGGAAAACATTGCATTAAGACCATTTGCCAAAAACTGAGGCCCATCCTGGTGACTGACAACACCTGTTATTGGGTAAACACCCGAACAGTGTCAAATTCCCCATGAGAGCCCGCTCCTATGCGTATTTAACCCATTGATTACTGAATTCTCAGATTCACATAGGCTTAATACAGGGACTACCAGGTCCCAGTAGGCAATGGGTTATTAAACATCCTTTTGTTTGTGGTTTATTTGCAGGTCTTTGATGGCAATGATGGAAACGACGCTGCCAGCGAAGTGGGCTCCATCCAGGTCCCTCGTAGCGAGAGGGCCAGCACCAGGGAATCTAGCTCTACTCCTGGATCCACATATCAGAAGCCCTTTAAGAACAATCTATCCAGGTCCCTGGACTCTGTACATACACCACCTAGACCCAATAGGGTCAGTGTAGCTCCAAGACTGTCAGTAGTAGTCCAGGACCTATAAGTTTAGGATTGTTACCATTTTAACCCAACTGGGTCAGTGTAGTTCCAAGACTCTCAGTAGTAGTCCAGGACCTAGAAGTTTAGGATTACCATTCTAACCCAACTGGGTCAGCGTAGTTCCAAGACTTGTAGTCCAGGACCCGAAAGTTTTGGGATTTGTGGAAATTGTTTTGATTATTGGTTGGTGATCGGTTAAGGATTTTAATTTAATCAATTTATTCAATTTGTTATCTTTTAACAGATTCCTTCATCATCAATTTTATTTGAAGGTCCCATCCCAACTTTCCATGACTTACACACAATGTATCCCTTATTTCGATTTGATCTTGTATCTTGATTTGTGTAATCTGCCAAATCTGGTCATATTTTGGAGAATAATATTGTATGGGACTGTGAAGTAATGATTTTGTATTTATTAAAGTAATCCATACAAGTAAGTTTTGGGGTTGCAAGTATATCCAATATATGACTGTACAAGCTTTTGTACAGAATACCGATAATGTGTACAATCTAAAAATGATGCAAATTTCTATTTTCAACCCGTATGTTCAAGAAGAATGAAAAGATTTATGAAGTATTCTTTTTGGTTTGACAATTTTTTCAATCGATGAAAGATCATTTCATATGATTATGTTAGTACTTGCAGTGAAATTGATGATCATGTAGTAAATTATAATCCATATCCATGTCATAAAATTATCAGCTTGTTGGAGAAGCAAATTGAAACAAATGAAAGCAGCAAATAGTAACAAATTAACAAAATCTTCCTTAAAGTCACTAAACAGTACTGAGAATGCTTCTACAGCAACTATCTTCTTGGAAATGCCCTAGTATTTTGAATTATTCAGTTGTTTGGGAAATATTGCATTTTTAATGAGGTATTAGCGAAGATTTCTGATAGTCATTTTCCAGTTTTACTTTAATTCTCTTGTGGTTGTCAACTTTATAGTTGGATTTTGAAGCAATTATTTCAACTACTCTGCCTTTTTGCTTTAGTAGGGGGAATTCTGGAAAAAATATCTATTAAAATGACACTGTTATTAATGCTGTAAGAATCACCTTTAAATCCAAGTGAGTGTTATTAGTTTGTTTACACTTTTTACAATATTTATAAAGTTGAAAAGAATTCAAGTACTGAAGTTTCACCCTTTTGTCATTTTATATGATGGTTCAGGTATAAAACTTGTTGCCATGTTAGGCTTGAATCACCGATGTATTTTATATGAAGTATTATCCCTGTATATGACCCTATTATATGATAACAATATATTTTAAGTGTTTTGTATTCTCTCTTCTGAAGTAGAAAAACATGAGAAGATTTTCCAGGTCTTTTGTGATCATTTTTTCATTTAAATCAAATTATGCACCAAAGATGAGTACCAAGAACAGTCCATTCCATATTTTTTTACAAAAATCATGTTTTTGTTTCCTTCATATAATGTGATACTGTGAACTTGTGAAGCCTTGTGAACAATATAATCAGAGATTTACTGTAAATTTGAATTATGTATTGAAAATCAGATATTTTTGTATTACAATTGATCAAAATCATGATTATTTTAAAACAAAAAGTGTAATGTACATGAAACATTTGTGATATTATACAAACATTTCCTTCCAATCACGAGTTCCAAATGATTCCGTCCATATTTCATGTTGTGACTGCTCATAATTTCGTCCAAAGAAATTATTAATATTTTATATCATGATGCAAATTCTTTTTAGCTTTAGTAATGATATTCATTGTCAGTATTAAGAAGAATTTAAAAAAGTATATACTATAGATTTGAGACCTCTTAGACTGCAAAGCACCATTTAAGCTGGATACTTTTTCATGAAATATGATTGATTGTTGGACCAGTTATTTATCTTAAGGTTCAGTAATAAAAACGTTCATTGATTTAACTTAATTTGATTTTCTAGCAGTCAAAAGACTGGAGTTCTGTTTAATTATGAAGTAGTGAAGAAATACATATACCACCTATGTTTCTCATTGTATAGTGTACTTATTTCATAGTTGGATCTGTTATACATATTTCCAATGTCTGAATATTTTATTCCTCTGAAACAGTGGAATAAGAATTATTAATCCTTTGTCGCGAAAATATAGAGGTTCTGTACTAAGACTTTAACAAAGACTTCAATTGTTTAAAGGGTAATTTGTCTGAAGAAAAAGAAAAAATTGTTTCAAGATTTAGATTATTAAACCTTACACTGCAGTGCCTAGAACTTTTTAACTGTGAGGAACTTGCATTTTTGTGAGTTATTAATAAGTAATAAGCATTATTTCTTGTTGAACAACCTTTAAACTATACAAGTAGTTTTTATTGCTTTATTAAGTTCAGGCTTGTACACAAGAGGCAGGAAAAATGTCATTCCAAAAATTTGGCCGCTTGTAATTCACAATGTTAATGTCGAAGGGGTCATAAATTTAAGTTTAAAAGGGTATGCCATTAATCAGTTATGACACGCTTTTATCATTATTCATTCCATGAGGTTAAAAGCAAAACATTTAGAGAAAATATCTCATGTAGGGAAGTTATTAAATATCTTTTTGGTTTAAATATAAATAGCTTTGTGAAATTATGCTGTGTACAATTTTCTCAGTCTCTACTGTATATATACATGTACATATCTGCTCTGTTGTTATCTTGGTAAGTGATGCTATGTAGATAATAACAAAATGTCTCAAAGTTGGTGTTAACATTGTAGATGTGAGCTATGGTATTCAAGTTTAGTTTCTTTATTAATATATGATGTAGAATGTAGGGATGTGCCTAATTTTTCCCTTTTCCTAAAATTCCGAAATTGTAATGTTGCCTACAGGGTGTACCGGTATGTATTTTTTTTTAAAGAAGATATTTTCTGTAGTTGAAACTGATAAGTATGTCTATATGTATAAGTGCAATCCGTCCTTTTAATGCCTTCCTTGATTCTACAGTGTCTTACTTACGAGTCTATTCTATAATACTGCTATCTTTCATTTATACTAAAACTATATTTACATTTTTAATTAACATGCTGCTGTTTTCGGGTGAAAGATATCAAAATGTAATTTTGTTTTCCCCCATGGGAATATTATAATGAATATCTCTATTATTAATGTTTTTCTATTATCTATTTTGCACATGAACAAAAGTCTATATGTAACTATTTGTATGATAATGTAACATATTAAAAACTGAATATCACACACATAGGATTGCTTCTTGGTCTTATTGTATTTATCTTTGTTGAATATGTCATGATTACCTTTAACATCACTGAAGTGCTGTTGACCTCCTAATTACATATATAAATTAGGTAATAGGTTATCGTCTATCAGGGTGGAGACAAGAACACAGGATACCGGTAGTTAATAGTAAGAGAGAAAAAAGAGGAAATGTGAGAGGAAAATATGACAAAGGATGTGGAAAGGGATTGGTTGGTTCACGATGGCAAGAAACTTCATTACACAGTTTTTAGCTTTTAGCAAAAACTGGCACTAGACCTTGCTTAGGTACAAAGACTATCTACAAAAAGAGTTCCAAAAAGATATGTTATGACAAGAAGAATTAATTAATCACGGAAGAGGTTTATCAAAATGTAATTTTGATAAAGAATTAATTAGTTCATGTCTGCATGTTTTCTCTTAGAGATAAATTATGTTATTACAACACCATTTCGTCAATAGGTGGAATCAAAGACTATTCAATGAACTTTTAATGTTTATGGAGGCATACTTCTTTCTTCAAACCTGCAATATTGAGGGAGGGGGGCTGGGATATTATGTAAAGTTTAATGTTCTTTATCAATGTAAATGCGTAATGTATGTTTAATATTATGGCTCTTGGAGAGAGAGGGGGGGAACAAGCAATAAATAGAAAGAGGGAGAGAGAATAATAATGTTTTTTTGTTTTTTTGTTTTTTTTGTTTTTGTTAAATGTACAGAGCCCCACGCCGCTCTGTACTGTGATCAGGGGCGTCGCCAAAGGGGGGTGTGGGGGTGCGACACCCCTCCACCTGTCAGGATATTGTCGGTAAAATTGCGCTGCCGTCGGGAAAAAGAGAAAAGGGGGAGGGAAAAAAAAGAGAAGGAAAAAAAGAGAGGGAAAGGGAAAGAAAAGAAAAGGAAAAGAAAAGAAAGAAAGGAAAAGAAAGGAAAGAAAGGAAAAGAAAGGAAAGAAAAGAGAAGAAAGAAAGAGAAAAAAGAGGGAGGAGAGGAAAGAAAGGAAAAGAAAGAAAAGGAAAAAAGAAAAAATAGTGAAAGGGAAACAAAATAAACGGGGGATGAAAGAGAGGAGAGAGAGGGGAGGTAAGAGTCTGAGAGAGGAGGAGTGGGAGTAAAAGAGAGAAGGGGGTTGTTGGGTGGGGTCGTCTCGTCGAGGGAGCAAGAAAGACACGGGTAAATATGTTGCTGTGTCGGGTCAGCTGTGTCGGTATTCTTGCTCGATCCTCGTGTACTATATCAATGCAGAAGTTTGAAGTCGGTGAGTTGTATATTGTCGGTCGGCCGACAAGTTTTTTTCCCTACGAACTGTGACTTCTTATCCGCTGTGACGACGGACAGTGGGCCAGGGAGGAACCAAAGTGTGCCAAAACTAATTTCTGGGGATTTATTTTCTATAAATCCATAGGAAATGTTTGGATGTCCAGGGATTTCCGCTTAAATGGTATTACCAATATTTTCTCTGATATCTAAGCTTTAAGTTGATACCAGATTTGGCTGCCCGATTGTGCCCGTTATTATGTTAGAGCCGTTTACTTTGCAACATTGCCCCGAAAAATGTGTTTATTTTGGTCCGCGGTGTCAGAACAAGTGTCACGCGCCCCCAAGCGCCGTGATTTATGACCGCGAATCCTTCATGATTCAGCCGCGGACTAAAAACAAACATATTTTTCGGGACAATGTGGCAAGGGGAATCGGCTCTAACATGACAACGGGCAAGATCGGGCAGCCAAATTTAGTATCAACTTAAAGCTTAGACATCAGACAAAATGGTGGTATTAAAATATAAGCGGAACTCTGCGGAAATCTAAACGTTTCCTCTGGATTTATAAAAAACATGGATAATTAGTCCATTTTTCAGTGAATAATCATGAAGATTGTGTTTCTATACATTTTAACCAATTCATGCAACGAAATAAACTATCAGGAATATGTGAGAGCAATTTCATATCAATAACTTAAGAACTTCATGTTAAATTGAAAGATTTATAAAATAAGTCACTTTTGCACTAAAACTGTGAATATGTAGGATTTTGCTGTTTGAAGGAGTAAATTTATTCCCTAATTGTGCTTACCGGAATTAAATATTTTACTGAGGTATTCCTCAATGTATTACAATTCAACTGGTCAAGAAGAGAATTGAAGAGAAATAAATCACCAAAAAATGAGTTTTGGCGCACTTTGGTTCCTCCCTGGCCCACTGTGCGTTGCCATGGTTACGCGGACGAGCGTTGAATCGGCTGTGCGTAAACGAAACAGTACAAATGTGTACCGATTATGCCTAATAATAATCGATGGACGTGGGGAGGAAAAGCGCCTGCACATGCAGTGTAGCGAATTCTCGCAAAAAGAAATACCATACTTGGAAAGCTTAGGTTTGGGCGGACATTTTGAGATTAACATCACTGCGGGAATCTGCCGGAACCCTAATAAACATGCTACTTTTATAAAAAATTGAAATTTTTTCTTTTTTTTGTGAAATTTAATGCTCATTTTTCCCAAAATGAAGCTTCCATAAATTTGGTCATTGTATTTTATAATTGGGTTACCAATAGGCAAGAAGTGCACGCAGTATCAAGTTGATCGCTTTTCCCTTCATAAATTCTCAACACCTATTGTAAATTTGCCATTTTGATCATTTTTGGAGCAACATATGGATTTTCCCATGTTCGCAGGGGTATATGACACTTTTAAAACTCGCTAAATATTAAAATATGGGTGGAAAAATATTCTTTAGAATGTTTTCTTCCCCAAGCGAATGAAAAAAATATAAAAATTCACATTCGCCAATTTTGAATTTTGGCACACTTTGAGGCGATTCTGGCCCACTGTGCGACGTCGAGAGTGACTACAACTACAAAACTTGTATTTTCTCGAAGTTTCACTTTCCTATAATATCAGCCAAAGAAATCAGAGGTTTAACATTTTCGGGGAAACTAAATTCAAACAAGGTTTAAGAGTCAACAACGGTACGACGAATCGTCTTCCTTTCTTTATATTGTGATGAAACGCCAAAAATTTCGCGCTTCGCGCGGAAGGGGAAACTTCATTTAGACGAGTCAAGAACGGTACAACGAATCGTCTTCTTTCTCTAATAATTTAAGAAAACGTCAAAGCTTTCGCGCTTCGCGCGAGAGGGGGAAACTGAATTCAGACAAAATTAATAGCGCTTATTTAGAGTCGAAAACAGTACGAGGAATCTTCTTCCTTTCTCTATATTGTGATGAAACTCCAAAAAATACGCGCTTTGCGCGGAAGGGGAAAACTTCATTTAGACGAGTCGAGAACGGTACGACGAATCGTCTTCTTTCTTTAATAATTTAAGGAAACATCAAAGCTTTCGCGCTTCGCGCGAGAGGGGGAAACTGCATTCAGACAAAATTAATAGCGCTTATTTAGAGTCGAAAACAGTACGAGGAATCTTCTTCCTTTCTCTATATTGTGATGAAACTCCAAAAAATACGCGCTTTGCGCGGAAGGGGAAAACTTTATTTAGACGAGTCGAGAACGGTACGACGAATCGTCTTCTTTCTCTAATAATTTAAGGAAACGTCAAAGCTTCCGCGGTTCGCGCGAGAGGGGGAAACTGAATTCAGACAAAATTAATAGGGCTTATTTAGAGTCGAAAACGGTACAACGAATCGTATTCTTTCTCTAATAATTTGAGGAAACGTCAAAGCTTTCGCGCTTTGCGCGGGAGGGGGAAACTGAATTCAGATGAATAGGGCTGAATAAGATTCGAAGACGGTACGAGGAATCGTCTTCCTTTCTCTATATTGTGATGAATCGCCAAAAATTTCGCGCTTCGCGCGGAAGGGGAAAACTTCATTTAGACGAGTCGAGAACGGTACGACGAATCGTCTTCTTTCTTTAATTTTTTTTTTTTTTGTAAAATAACCATTTCAGGTTTTCTTTATTCTTTTCTTCATAATAATATAAGCATATTCACATTTTTAGCATTCGTCTCCATTTCTGAAGGGATATACATGGTTTTCTAATATTTTCTTCTATTTGTAAACGATAACTTAATAGGTAAACAAAAATATGAAGAAGTCTCTTTATAGTTGTTTTCTTTTTAAATTCTTTTCCAACAAAACTTTTGTAAACAGTAAAAAGTGCATAATTCAAAATAATATCAACATCGTTTTCCTTCGTTGAATTAAAATCAATACCAAACAATAGATGACATGGTTTGAAATTAAAATTACACATGAAATATTTCTTTATAGTCCTTTCAACTTCATTCCAAAACATACTTACTTCGTTACAAAAAAAGAACATGTGCATACAATCACCTGTCTGATTACAGTAATAACATTTATCATTGGCATTAACTTTCCATTTAAACAAGTTATATGGTATTGCTAAAATATTATACATGAATTTGAAATTGAAATTAATTAGTAAGCTGTCTTTTATATTTTTTAACTTAAATAACCAAATATCCGACCATACAGGTATATATTCAACTTCCAAAGTATTACGCCAAAATTCCTCCGCTCTAGATTTTTCGATTTTTGTTTTAATTAACTCTTGATATATTCTTTTAACTGTCAACTGTCTAACTGAAATCATATCCTCAATCAATTTTATATCATTATATACAAACGCTGTGGGTCTAAATTTCATATACTCTCTATGTTCTACATTCATATCTGCAAGTACTAACATATTCCCGAGTGATTGAATCGCTCTTCTAATACGTGCATATTGGCTATACCACCTTCCATCCTTAAATAATATTTTCGCACTTAACTCAATAACTGGTAGAAAACCTTTACCATCCATTAAATCCCCAACAAACAAAATGTCAGAATTTATCCAATTCCTATAAAAAAGCATTTTCCTTTTATACGTTACATTTGTATTCAGCCAAATCATTTCTCTACGATAACTGCCCAAGGTACATGATCGATACAAGAAAAATGTCATAATTAAATTATAGTAGAAATGAGGCATCTTGTTCTCCAGAAAATTTGCGTTTTTTATACTATATTTACAATTCATTATAACCTTTATACCACCAATTTTCTCAAACCAATAGTCAAACATACATTTGCAACCTGCATTTAATTCATCGCTTAGATATTTACAAAACCAATTTATATTTAACGATGCCACCTTTGTTTGAACATCTAACATATCTAAACCACCTTCTTGAATACTATTCAATACATTTGACCTTTTAACCTTTGCAGGTCTCCCTTTCCAAAGGAAATCAAAAAATAACTTATCGAGCTCTTTAATTATCTCTTTAGGACAAGACAAAACTTGTGAAGTATAAATGATTTTCGACATTATCAATGATTTTAATATCATTATTTTTCCTTTAAGCGTGAGATTTCTCTGTTTCCAAAGATTTAACATCTGTTTTATTTTTAATATCCTCTCTTCAGACCAGTTCATTTCTAAGCCTGTATCTTTATTTTTACAAAAATAAATACCAAGTGACTTAACATAAACATCTTCCCATAACATATTTCCAATAGTATTTGTTGGATTGTTAGTTCCCAACCAAAGTGCTTTTGTCTTGTTTTCATTTAATTGAATTCCAGAATACTTTTCAAATTTTTTAATAATCTTTATAGCTGTATTACCTGACATAACTGTACGAACAAATAATGTCATGTCATCTGCTAATTGTACTATTTTAAATGTTTTTTCATTACAACCAACACTCAAGCCTATGACATTGTTATTTTGTCTAATCTCATTTGCAAGAGCTTCAATGCTAAGGATAAATAATAATGCAGATAGGGGACACCCCTGTCTTATACCTCTAGATGGTTGTATATCTTTTGTCAACCAACCGTTCATTAAGATATTAAGATGAGGATCACAATACATCACCGAGACCCATTTCCTGAAGTTATCATTAAAACCATAGCTCTTCAAACATGTATCAACAAATTTCCATTCTATAGTATCAAAAGCCTTTTTAAAATCGGCAAATATGATGGCACCATCAATCTTATTAAATGCACTATAATCTATCATATCTTGAATTAATCTGGCATTATTAATGCCACTCCTGCCTTTAAGATACCCTACTTGATCTTCACTAATTAAGTGTGTTAAAACTTTTTGTAGCCTGTTTGCCAACACAGTTGCTAGTATTTTATAATCGGTATTAAGTAATGTAATGGGTCGCCATTACTTCTTTCTTTACTTACCTTCTTTCTTTAATAATTTAAGGAAACATCAAAGCTTCCGCGCTTCGCGCGAGAGGGGGAAACTGAATTCAGACAAAATTAATAGGGCTTATTTAGAGTAAAAAACGGTACAAAGAATCGTGTTCTTTCTCTAATAATTTGAGTAAACGTCAAAGCTTTCGCGCGAGAGGGGGGGAACTGAATACAAATGAATAGGGCTTTATAAGAGTCGAAAACGGTACAACGAATCGTGTTCTTTCTCTAATAATTTAAGGAAACGTCAAAGCTTCCGCGCTTGACGCGAGAGGGGGGAACTGAATTCAGACAAACTTAATAGGGCTTATTTAGAGTCGAAAACGGTACAGCGAATCGTGTTCTTTCTCTAATGATATGAGGAAACGTCAAAACTTTAGCGCTTCGCGCGAGAGGGGGAAACTGAATTCAGATGAATAGGGCTTATTAAGAGTCGAAAACGGTACGACGAATCGTCTTCTTTCTCTAATAATTGAATGAAACGTCAAAACTTCCGCGCTTCGCGCGGGAGGGGGAAGCTTCATTCAGATAAGGATTAAGAGTCTAGAAAAGTACACCGAATCGTCTGCTTTTTCTTATAATTTAATGAAACGTCAAAGATTACGCGCTTCGCGCGGGAGGGGGAGAAACTGAATTCAGACAAGGATTAAGAGTCGAGAAGAGTACACCGAATCGTCTGCTTTTTCTCATAATTTAATGAAACGTCAAAGCTTCCGCGCTTTGCGCGGGAGGGAGAGGGAACTGTATTCAGAAAAGGATAAACAGTCGAGAACGGTACAATTAATCGTCTTCTTTCCTAATAATTAAAGGAAACGTCTAAGCTTCCGCGCTTCGCGCGGGAGGCCCATCACCCACAGCCCCCTAATGAGCGCGCTGTTAAGTGATTCTCTTGCTCACTACCGCCCCTTCCTAAAATAAGATCCTAGCTCCGCGCCTGCATTAAAATATATAGCTATGATGCTGACTAAATTGAAGAAATAAATCGTATATTTATGTCGTCGAGGAAAATGACCATTTTGCGCATGCAAGTACTATAGATAGTCCATAGGAAAAACAATTTAGCCTTCGGCCCTAGGTTTATAGGGTTGAATTTGTAGAAATTGGACATTTAATTTTGTCGGTAATTGGTGGCTAGTTTTGTCGGTAATCGTTGGCCTCTACACCCCCCCCCCCCCCCCCCACTGAAAAAGGTCTAGCGACGCCCCTGACTGTGATGGACTATACCGTCGATTGAACGATTATACCAGCTCCATAAAAACACGTGTGTTTGTGTAAAGTACTGTATTTCATAAGCTTGCAGCAAATGCATTTGCTCTTATTGTTTGTTTTTCTTCTCCAATTTGAGGGTGAATGTGTAAGCAATCACATTAATTTCTTCTTCTTTTTACAAATAAACTCATTGTTTATAAGATATTGATTCACTAATTCCGTTGCTGTAGAGAAATAATGAACTATGAATGCTTGTTATTTGTTGCGGTTTTTGTTGCAGTGTTACATCCTCCCATCTTGATAAATTCTTTTATCAATTTCTTGTAATTTTGAATACGTACACATTGTTCGTTGTCCTTTGGCAACCAAGTATCAATCATGAATTATAACTTCCGTTATACTATTCATTTTTCCTTTTTATTTGTAGTTTGTCTTACATTTCCCATATCTCGATGGTTCTCATATCTTGGTTACTTCTTATATTTTTAAATAATTCCACGTAAAATGTTTGTTTTTCTGTTGGCAACTTCTGTTACGCCTTCCGCTCACAGATTACCTTTTTATTTGTTTGATAATCACACGTTTGATTACAGCTAGCGGTCCATCTATACAATTTATTTAATGCATATAGACACCCGTGAGGAACTAATGTGATAGTAGGTCTAATAGTTTACCAACATATTCACATTTTATGAATACTTTTTAAACAAAGGTTGTTATTGACGACCTGAAAGCTTATCCAGGGCTTGCCTGACATAGCAACAAGTAATGTTTGCAGACTGGATTCCAAGTATTGCAGTTCATTCATCAATAACAGGTAAATAGAAAAACTTTTCAATAGGTTCCCAGGAAAGAAAATATATCCATATACATTTGAATATGTTAGAAAATCTGTCTATAAAGCATCAATAGCTATCGACAGGCCCGTAGCCACGGGAGGGTGGGGAGGGGGGGGGGGGGAGGGCACAGGGGGAGAGGGGGCACGTGCCCCCAGAAAAAAAAATCCAAGATCGGTTGAACTTTTTTAGACCCCTCCCCAGGACGTCGATCAGTCATGTAAGTGCCCCCCCCCCCCCCAAAAAAAAAAAAAAAAAAAAACTCTGGCTATACGGCCCTGGCTATCGAACCCTCAAATCTGAGGCACTTCAATATCATTTTTGAAAATACCCAATGATACTATTGTTGTTGCGAGGAGCACTGTCAGTGGATGTCTTAAACACTGCTTCACAAAAAATGCGTCCAGGGGAAAAAAAACTCGCCAACGTTGGCAAATATGGTATAATTTGTCTTCAAAAAAGATTCCCCATCTACTGGTGGGGGGGGGGGGGATTGCCCTCTGTATAAATGAAAATTCGGATTTTTTTTTAGAGTCGATCAGAGTGAGGATGCGACAGAAAAGGTTGAAATTGTGCCACAAATAAGAGGAGAGTGAATGTTTTTACTTTTCGTTGTGCTTGCGCAATACAAAAATATGTAATTTGAAAAGATGTAGGCCTATGCACTTTCTTGGAAGAGGAGTAAAATGTCACTTTGAAAATGCACATAAATATTTTATGTGTATGTGTGGGCCTTTGTATCTCAATTAAGAGAAATACGTATTTAATTGAAGAAAAAAAGTATAATTGTAAGTTGGTACTGAATGTTAAAGTGAAGAAATAGAGATAGTTACGGTCTGGAATGTGCCATTGATGGTAGAGAGTTAATTAATTAAGCTATGCCAGGGATGATTGTGCTGGCCCAGTATTGCGTTGATAAATATGAAAGTATGACTGTATGCACCTGTTTCAGGTTCTATACTTAACGTGTAGAGGCTTGGGGCCCGTTCCCCGAAACTGTCATAAGTCTAACTTCTTAACTATCCCATTGAAACATGTGTTATAAAGTTAACACGCGTTTTAATAGAATAGTCAAGAAGTTAGACGTATGACGGTTTCGAGGAACGGGCCCCTGGTGTTCTGTTTTGGTGTGGCTCACTCTCAGACTTTGCTTTACCTCAATTTTGAAGCAAAGAGGCATACAGGATTTGGTTATGTGTTGCAGACATTGCTTATTTTCTTATGATTTTCCTTTCTGAACAGAAATTGCCGAGTTTCTTTTAAAGTCGAGAGACAGACGGTTTGGGTTCTGTTTAGCAGAAAAGCAGAAATGGCTAAAATGTTAAGCTTTTGAATACTGCAACCAGCAATCATCGATGGCACATGATGTTGGGACCACGTCCGACCTCGAGAACCAAGATCCGGGACCAAGATCCATGGATTTTAGAGGGCTGTAAAGTGGAGCTCAACCTTTCGCAAGAACGAACGGACATTTTCTTTCAGCGTCACCGGTAATGACTCGGGAACAATGGTGAGCTTTATCATGCCATATTGAATTTATTACACTTTCAACATTTGAGACATACATCGAAAGAAATCGTGGAAGAGTATTGAAGACAACATGAGTTATAACTACAAGCGAAATTGGTGTTCATTGTTGATGATTAAGTTTTGAGCGTGTGGATTTTCCTAAGACGTCTTACGCCTAATTTGGATCACATCCGAAGAGTATTAGGATGTCATTGACTGACTTAAACATAATTTAAAGAGAGTCATGTGTGATATTTCTTAGAGGCTCTCTGAGCAGAGTAGACTTGAATTCTATTTTGAAAATGATGTTAGTCATTTTTTTGTTCTTTCTTTTGTAATGACAAATGTACATCATTGTGGTTTCTTTTAAAATGAAACAAAAGGAGTATCTGGTTGAAAAGAAATTTTACTAAGAAAGTGCATATATTTGGATTTTGAGATGTGTATCTATTTCAGGTCTGTACAGGTTAAAAGAGTATAGATCCAAGATGCGAAGTTAATCATTAGGTTAAAAATCCCAATGTACAGTGCGTCCCAGAAACAAGGGAAACGCTCTCGGCGGTCTCGCCTGCATAACGCAATTCAATATGATAAACCAGAACGTCAATGACGTAGCGCTCATCCGCATCTCGCAACAACAAATATCGTAAATTTTATGTCGTACACTTTTGAACTGGTCAAAAAATAAAAATTTGATGCCCTGGAAGGGACATAATTTCATTTCATTTGCATAAAGTACCATAAATAATCAATGGAGCAAAATCTCACAATTCTGTGTAGAAGTTTAGTGTTCCAAATTTAGCTCTACCAGATAAGGCAAACCAAATCAAAATCGGTCAAGAAATGAGGGAAAAGAAGCAATTTTTGTTATTTTTGGAATAAATTTGCATAAATTACCATAATTAATTAATGGAGAACAATTTCAAAATTCTGTGTAAAAGTTTAGTGTACCAAAGGTTAGCTCTACGATATAAAGCAAACCAAATCAAAATCGGTCGAGAAATGAAGGAGAAGAAGCCTTTTTTGTGATTTCGAATAAATTTGCATAAATTAGCATAGATAATGAATTTCACGATTCTGTGTAGAAATTTTAAATCCCCCTCCTAGCCCTATCATATGAAACAATCAGAATCAAAATCGGTTGAAAAATAACGAAGAAGGAGCATTTTGAAAATCTTGATGTTGATGCCACAACAAAGTCTAAGTTTGTTGACCTTAAATGACCTTTGACCTTAACTTAGTGACCTGAAATTCTACTCACATGATTGGGGAGACTTGATAACCCTATAGTCCAAGTTTCATTGACTAAGAACTTATACTTTCAAAATTATATCAAAAATTCAAAAACTTAACCTTAGGTTAAGTTTTCGATGATGATGCTACAACATAGTCCAAGTCTGTTGACCTGAAATGACCTTTGACCTTGACTTTGTGATCTGAAATTCTACTCACATGATTGGGGATACTTGATTACCCTATAGTCAAAGTTTCATTGACTAAGAACTTATACTTTAAAAATTATATCAAAAATTCAAAAACTTAACCTTAGGTTAAGTTTTTGATGTTGACGCCGTCGCCGTCGCCGTCGCCGTCGCCGCCGCCGTCACCGGAAAAGCGGCGCCTATGTCTCGCTTTTTGCTACGCAGGCGAGACAAAAACGAAACAAGGGAAACGCTCTCGGCGGTCTCGCCTGCATAACGCAATTCAATATGATAAACCAGAACGTCAATGACGTACATTGTAGTGCTCATCCGCATCTCGCAACAACAAATATCGTGGTACACTTTTGAACTGGTCAAAAAATAAAAATGTGATGCCCTGGAAGGGACATAATTTCATTTCATTTGCATAAAGTACCATAAATAATCAATGGAGCAAAATCTCAAAATTCTGTGTAGAAGTTTAGTGTTCCAAATTTAGCTCTACCAGATAAGGCAAACCAAATCAAAATCGGTCAAGAAATGAGGGAGAAGAAGCAATTTTTGTTATATTTGGAATAAATTTGCATAAATTACCATAATTAATTAATGGAGAACAATTTCAAAATTCTGTGTAGACCTTTAGTGTACCAAAGTTAGCTCTACGATATAAAGCAAACCAAATCAAAATCGGTCGAAATATGAAGGAGAAGAAGCATTTTTTGTGATTTTTAAATTATTTTTGGAATAAATTTGCATTATTATCATAATTAATCAATGGGAGTAAAATCTCAAAATTCTGTGTAGAAGTTTAGTGTTCCAAATTTAGCTCTACCAGATAAGGCAAACCAAATCAAAATCGGTCAAGAAATGAGGGAGAAGTAGCAATTTTTGTTATTTTTGGAAAAAAATTGCATAAATTACCATTATTAATTAATGGAGAACAATTTCAAAATTCGGTGTAGAAGTTTAGTGTACCAAAGTTAGCTCTACCAGATAAAGCAAACCAAAACAAAATCGGTCGAGAAATGAAGGAGAAGAAGCCTTTTTTGTGATTTCAAATAAATTTGCATAAATTAGCATAGATAATGAATTTCACGATTCTGTGTACAAGTTTTAAATCCCCCTCCTAGCCCTATCATATGAAACAATCAGAATCAAAATCGGTTGAAAAATAAGGAAGCATTTTGAAAATCTTGATGATGATGCCACAACATAGTCCAAGTCTGTTGACCTGAAATGACCTTTGACCTTGACTTTGTGATCTGAAATTCTACTCACATGATTGGGGATACTTGATTACCCTATAGTCCAAGTTTCATTGACTCAGAACTTATACTTTAAAAATTATATCAAAAATTCAAAAACTTAACCTTAGGTTAAGTTTTCGATGATGATGCTACAACATAGTCCAAGTCTGTTGACCTGAAATGACCTTTGACCTTGACTTTGTGATCTGAAATTCTACTCACATGATTGGGGATACTTGATTACCCTATAATCCAAGTTTCATTGACTAAGAACCTATACTTTAAAAATTATATCAAAAATTCAAAAACTTAACCTTAGGTTAAGTTTTTGATGTTGACGCCGTCGCCGCCGTCGCCGCCGTCGCCGCCGTCGCCGCCGTCACCGGAAAAGCGGCGCCTATGTCTCGCTTTTTGCTACGCAGGCGAGACAAAAACGGTTAACTTTTGACGACATTTACATATTGTTTACATTTCTTTGTTAAAATATGAGAACTTATCGTCTTTGCCTACAGCAGGGACTGGTGTAAATGTTTTAAACCCAAAATAAAGTAAGGGTATTGCTGTATGGTAAATGGCTTGTGTGCAACTTCAATTATTTTGAACCAAGCAGAATAATACACAAAGGCAAAAAAAAAACCTCGGACATTTCAGTTATTCAACTTTTACTGTAAACAGATTTATTACATTTTTTCAGCTCACATTATGCTATATAGTGAATATTTTACATAGATTCCACATATACAGGTTATATGTACAGTAAGACCATTAACAAGTACATTTAAAGGAAATCAGAGAATTATAATTTTCACTTAATTAGATTTTTTTTGCTCATAAACAGCATTATGGTTCAAAGTAGTAGTCAAGTGTTGTTCAAGGTCATATATTTCCTTAAAATGTGTTTTTCTTGGTGGACCTGAATTCCAAAATGCTTGCTAATTTCCTTCAAATTGCCTTAAGAGCTATAATGGTTGTAGAGAACATGCTGTGGTGATAACTGCTCCAGATCAATAACTAATTTCCCAACCTCAACACTTGACCAAACACTATTTCTGACCCTCACCCTTCCCTAAACTGAAACCAAATCACAAACTTGACCCTCTATCTTTAATGAAAGAAACACCCAAAATGTTGTTGGAGCAATTGTCAGTTATTTGCTGTAACTGGAAGAAAAATTGCCTAGATTTAGTATGTCTAGACGGACAAATGTGTCTTCAACTTGAAAACAGTGTTTTCTGTATATTCCATTAATTATTCATGAATTAATTATTATTGATATTAAGAAGAGCCTTTAAAGGTCACTAGAACAGAAAAACGCTACAGCTACTCTGCATGTTTTACTTTTTTTTTTGAATTACTTCTGATATAATGCTTTGGTCATCTCATGAGAAAAAATGAAGAAAAAATTAGATAATAATAATTGACAACTTGTGGTTTCAATCAGAAGCTAACAAAGTGAAGGCTTTCTTTCCTAAAATAATTCCAGTGATTTTATCAATTTGAGAATATTTCATTGTAAAAATAAAAATATTTGCCATATTTCAAGCAGTATAAAGCAAATTTACATCAGCATTCACCAACAAAAAGATCAATACTGTTGATAATAAGTATTGTAAAAGTCATAGATGCAAAATTGAACTGATTGTACCGTTACCTATTTCAAATTAACTGCATAAACTGAAATTACAAATCTAATTCATGATTACATTAAAAAACGATCACAAGAATCTGTCCAATCAGTTTTAGGAAACAAAAATTAATTAAAAAGCTAAATACAAGTAATGTACATGTATATTGCACAGGACTAATTGATCTGTAACTATGCTGTACAAGAGGGACTCATTTTCTTTTTACTACACCATAATTTAATAATCATTAATAATAGAGCCTTGATCAAACAAGATGGGGTAAAATGCCTGATGAAAACAATAACACAGATGCTCAATAAACTGACATTTGCACACAGCATTTCACCTTTCTGTATCTTACAAAACACAGATAAGCGGGCATGCTTAGGTTTTTATTTGCCATAAATTTGTTTTCAGTAATAGGGTATTTTACGAACGACATCACTACGAGTCTACGACTGCTGTAATGTTTTCCAATTACCCCATCTTTTGGCGAAGGCGTACAGAGAGCGAATTTCGGTTCTTGTACCCAAGCATCATCACGCCTGTGTTACGCAGTTAGTGATGCATTGTGGGACATGGCTGTCGACACTTGGGACATTGTGAGCAGCAGATGGCAGCACACACATAAAATTTCAAGTAGTGTCAGTAGAATACCCTGTCTTTAGGTGGTTTACAGCACAGTGTGCAAACACGGCTTAAAATACAAGAATATATTTTCAATGACAGAGCTCTATAGAGTACAATAAAATAATATTATCTGTAAATATCAAATAAAACACAAACATTAAAGGTGCCCAGATTCCCTCAATGGTGAATTTCAAGTAATCACATCAAACAAAATCAAAAAGTGCAGTCAATTACATTCAAATGCCAGCATACATGATCGAATTGATAATTTGTTTTACTTTATCTGTACACAGTACCAAAGCAGGCTCATAACAGCTAAATACCAAATGCATATGTAAGGTGTAAGTTGTTAATAAAGTCACTGCATAGGAGACAAGATATTTGATAAATTATAGACCTGTTGTGAAAACATGCCCCTTTATTCACAAAATGTCTGGGGTAATGTTTGTAAAATAAACCCCTCTCATCTAGAAATGGTCTGGTCCAATTTACTTGACACTTTGTGAAAACCCTGCAGCAAATCTACGAAAAGGTCGCGACCTTACAGTGCATCTTCGCATGATTTTCTGCTTTCATATCACGCAATGCCCAATGATTCGAAGTAAGGACTATTACATACAGTCAACATATCCTCTGGCTCTCACCAGTGGATATGTTGACAGACGGATAACAACCACATCTGTCCAATTAAAAGCAATGGAATTGATTTGCTTCCGCCAACTGATGCGATTTGTTTTGCCAAACGCCAACTGAGCTACAAAATGCATGCATGCCAATGCTAGCATAGCATACATACATGGTACAATACAAAGATGTACTGCTTTGTATTTCAATTACAGAAACATATGAAATATAACAAATAATGTGCACAAAGAAGGATAAATACTGATCAGAAATTGACAGGAGGGCCCTAATAAGAAATCTAACAGTACCACATCTGTGAATGTAACAATTAATCCAATAAAAGGACCAAATCAATTTGTTAATGAATGATCTAAAATTTGACCATACAAGGCCAAAATAGTAACATACATTTATAATTCATAAGAATCTGAAGTTATTTCATTAAGATCTCTGCCAATTGACACAAATGTACCTAATTTAGTTTCAATAAAACCCGGCCTTTGACACACAAAACAACAAGTAACATTTAGATTCAACAAAGAACTATGTAAAAGCATTCATACATGTAGCTGCAACAGTAAATGAAATGTAAAAACAAATTATTTAGTCTTAGGTAGCTTTCCAAAAAGGGCTACAGTCACTACCCAAGTCGAACAATGTGCCTATTTTCATTCACATTTTTTTTTGGTTGTCCAACTTGTAGCTTCATTTAGCACACATTTTGTTTTTACAAAGACTTATGCCAAAACTACATACTCTCTCGCTGAAACAGTTCACTGGTGAATAGAATATTGGAATATTCCAATGATATAGTTTCTGTGAGAGTGGATGACTGGATGAACACATACATGAATGTAAGCGAAAGTCAACGTCCCATATTCTCAAAAGCTACCTCACTTTACGCCAAGTTTGAACCCAGCCTCGGATCAGAGAACACCAGTTTATGGGGTGCCAAATGTAAAATTTGTCATTCTTTTCATATTCACGAAGGCTACCTTACTCAGTGCATAGATTTAGTCCACCAGTTTATGGGGTGCCAAATGTCAAACTCGTCATTCTGTACATATCAACGTAATGAAAATACAAAAATGTGTAACTGTGAAATTACTCTATCATTTTCATCTCACAATCACATTAATTTTGTAACATACAGGATACTTTATATGGAACTTAGGGCCTGGGTCTGCATTGGAACTTCTATATGTCGGTAGACAAATATTTATGGAGGCTGTGTGGTGCAATTAGATTATCGTCTGGCTCTCATGACTATTGTCATGTGCGTTGGTTTGAGTCCCGCACAGAGCAGAACAAAATGCAAAAACTGTTTTTCTCCGCAAAGTCTTGAACTGAGCATCTTGTCACAGCTATGCCCCTTCCCAAATTTAAAAATTAAAAAAAACTCTTTTGCTTGTTCTCACACATACAACCACTTACGCCACGACTGAACCAGATACAATGCAAGCCCGATACCAGGGCATTTTTTCATGAAACCATCAATCGGAACAAGTTCACCGACATCCTATTGAAACGTGTGCTAATTGGGATACACGCTTTCGTTGGGATGTTGGCGAACTTGTCCCTAGGGTTTTGTGAAACACTGCCCTGGGCCTTCTCAACACCAATTAGAAAACATCCTTTAAAAAATTCAAAAAATAATAATAGTCCTATTTAAACTGGCTAGTGATGGTGTCCCATGGCTAATACAAGGGGTGCCAGGCAACCGATAACGAGCGCCGCTAATTCCCCACATGTGAAGCCTTGCCTGATGTCTACCGCCCCCTCTGGGTCCGTAGCAGTGGTGCTGGATTGGCGAGGCGCTTGTATCTCCGGTAGTACATGTACTGTGGCTACGTAGAGGAAGGTACCCGCCGAGAATAGCATAGATAGGCCTGTTGCGTTGACAGATAATAACGCCTCTTTACTTGCCTGCGAGTGGTAAATGATCAACAAAAGGAAATGGACATTGCAATGAATGGACAACCAAAAATGTATAATATTGGTAGATTCTTAGAATTACTGATAAACACAGGAGTTACAAAATCTGTCAAATTACAATAAATAATGATAATTTGAATACTGGATACCAGATTAAAACCCTAAACATACAGAAGATAAACGATTAAAAAAAAGTGACTGATCCCCTTTAAGGAGGTATAGTGGTGTAGTGTTCATTCACTTGACTCTCAATCCAAAAATTGAGGGTTCAACTCCCAGCCAGTACTGCATCTTTTGACAAGAAATTAATCCATGTCCGCCACTCTCTACCCAGGTGCAAATAGGTACCCGATTATGCCAGAGTGGTACATATTTTGCTGCTTGCCTATGACTGGGGTAATAACCTTAGTCGTGGACGAGTGGATATGTCACCGGACTGTGGATCACAAAATCTGCGGTTCAAGTCCCACCGCGGCACTAATGTCCTTTGGCAAGACATTGATCTACATTTGCCACTCTCCACCCAGGTGTTAATTGGGTACCCGGTAGGATGTGAAAGCTAATGTGCTTAGATTAGCAAGTGTGCACTTGTAAAAATGACGCCTGGCTGGAATGCTCCCCAGGGAGCAGAGAATGTGCATACATTGTGTGCGGGTAAGCCTGAATCCGATGACCGGGGTAATAATATATATATCTGTAAAGCGCTTTGAGAGGGCCTTCGGTCCTGAAAAGCGCTATATAAGAACTAGCTTTTATTATTATTAGTTCGCCAAGAGCATTAAGTGGAGATGAACATGACCTCTACACATGAAGACACATTTTTTGTTATTCTTAAGGAAATGTTTTTATTGTATCTGACAACATTAATCTATTGACTACGTATATACTACATGGACATGAAGTCTGTGCATACTTACATGACTGAGGCTAAAATATGTGAAGATAGCCATAACTGGGGCTGCTAATGAGAAGATCACCAGATGTTTTCGTATCCTATTCCTCTCATAGTTTTCATGCAATAGGAATGTGACGAGCCCAAAAGCTGCTGGTGCCTGTCAAGAGGAAAAAAATAATAATTGCAATGACATGCTCAATATACATACTAGCTATTAGAGGAAGAGGTGTTGTAGTCAAGTGGTTTAAGCACTTGACTTGAAATGCAAAGGTTGTGGGTTCAATCCCAGACACGGCACTAATGTCCTACGGCAGGGCATTGATCTACATTTGCCACTCCATACCCAGGGGAGAAACAGGGACCTGGTAGGATTACGAAAGCCTTTTTGTTAGTAAATGCAAATGCCCCCATGGTGACCATATGGTTGGAATACTCCCCAAAGAGTGGAGATGGTGCGCATTGTGTGTGCATGAATCCGATGACCAGGGTAATGATATCTGTAAAGCACTTAGAGACGGTTTTTCAGATTAAACGCTTTATAAATCTAGATTATTATTATTATCACATTTGCATTGTCTCTTTAGTGCGTTACAAAGACATGCTTTTACTGGTTATCAGATTCAGGTTTGCCTGCACACAATTTATGTACATTCTCCACTCCCTGGGGAGTATTCCAGCCAGGTGCTTGTAAACACACATGTTCACAATACTTAAAAAACACCTTGGCATTCCTATCCTATTGGATTTACTGGAGAAATGGTAAGGATTATGAAAGGTCCTTAGCAGCTTACTTTGTAATGTACCAAAAACAAACAAACACTAAAACCTTTATACATAGGACTACTTCAATAAATATTACAAATCTTAAACACATAAAAGTTTAAATAAAATGTTGTATTTAAACTTCACAGATGATCCACATTTCCCATCACTGCATAAAGTTGCAAAGTTCTAGCAAATTTTGTCCAATACTCGTATTACACAAATAGCAGAAAAATGAAACAATGAGAATGAGATCTTACCTTATGCAGCATAATAGCAACAAATACAATCATTTGAACATCGGCTCTAGATCCACTAGCTGCTGCCCCCATAGCAACGCCATCAGCTGCAAACAAAAAGGAAATAAAGCTAGTTACGGTTTGGATTCCTAAGCTTCAGTCACACATCCCAAATAACAACAACTATATATGCATTTGAAATTAAAGGTTCATGCTACTTCTTAAAGAGAATGCCGAGTTCTTGTACTGTTATGCTTCAGTCACACGTTTGCGTATTTGGCTTGCGTATTGCTGCATATTTTTGGCAAGCCCTTTTAACATTTATTCCTATTTCTTGATATCAAGAAATAGGAATAAAATGTTAAAACGGCTTGCCATAAATTCGCAGCAATACGCAAGCCAAATACGCAAAGGTGTGACTGAGGCATTAGAATATTATACAGGTGTATAAGCAACTACAGACTTTGCACTTTGCACACATTAGTTTATACACCTTGCAAGATTCAATTGTATATGTTTGAATTTGTATTTTGTGGATCACCCTGATTCATCTATTCTATTAATCACCTTTTTTTTTTAAATCTTGATTTTCATCTTTATTTTTCTAATTTTTTATCTTGAATTTTATCTCGATTGTTATCTATTCCATTAATCATCTTTTTTTCTTTTTTTCTTGATAATAATTTGATTGTTAAAACTAGGCCTGAGTCATGTCGGGATTTTCATAAACCGGGTCCTGACGGCCTTGCACCGATCGGGACCCGGTGTCCCGAAATCAGCTCGCAGGATTTGTCACTTGCCTCTATAAAAAGCGCATATCATCAGTATGTCCCTTAAAAGTGACCTTTTTTATCAGTCAAATAAATCAACACATGCATACCTCGGCACAGATCGGTATATTCTTCCATTTGACATTATTTTTTATCCATGATTGGCGATGTTTAGTGCCATTATCGTGCCTCTAAAAGTAAAAAAACTGGAGCAAAAATAGAAAGACAACGATCGAGCCGCCATTTTGATTCATGCAGGTTGAATAAATCGGGTCAAAAAACATTATGTTTGAATAATAAAACGGCTTTCTAAAAAGTACTCCTTTACAACATACCGATCGAATAATTTTTAAAAACAAAATAGATATTTTTTCTTTGATTTTGAACACCGCATGCTTCTTTTAAAAGCTGAAAATTACTTGGTAATCACAAGAAGTTTCGATACGGATAGCTGTTGCAAGGCAAGTTCAGACTAGTCTCGGAAAAATGCGCAGTGCTCCTAATTGTTAGCTGTAATGCGTGCCAGAACGAACCCAAACAAAGACGTGATCGTAACGAGAAAAAAATCATTAAAAACTACGAGAGCACAATTGGAAAGACAACTACTGCTCAAAATTACGATAATCAGATAAATAACTTGGACAAAGAATTCAATAATCGCCCAAGAAATGCCAAAGAAATTGTGATAATCGAGGAGTAACTGGGTACATTTTTATCGCAAGGGGCTTGCTGCAAATACTCGAATCCTTTGTTATACTGCTTTTTACCGTAGAGGGCGTTATTTGGTTTCTAGCCTCGTGTTAGAACACGAGGCTAGAAACCAAATAACGTGTAATTCGGACATATCAGCAGGCCCATTCCGATAATGATTGTACCTATAGTAACTCCTTAAATATCACTATTTCTGTGGCTTTTCTTGGACAACTATTGTATTATTTCTCCAAGTAATGATTCTGCTTACGATAATTTTGAGTAGTTGTCTTTCCAATTGTGCTCTCGTAGTTTTTAATGATTTTTTCTCGTTACGATCACGTCTTTGTTTGGGTTCGTTCTGGCACGGATTACAGCTAACTACGAGGAGCACTGCGCATTTTTCCGAGACTAGTCTGAACTTGCCTTGCAACAGCTATCCGTATCAAAACTTCTTGTGATTACCAAGTAATTTTCAGCTTTTAAAAGAAGCAGGCGGTGTTCAAAATCAAAGAAATAATATCCATTTTGTCTTTTAAAAATTATTCGATCGGTATGTTGTAAAGAAGTACTTTTTAGAAAGCCGTTTTATTATTCAAACATTAATGTTTCTTTCAACCTGATTTATTAATCCTGCCGAGAGACCCGGCCAGTACAGTAGCTAGCTAGCAGCTGGCAACAACAACCCCATGGGGCGAACTGCTTTAATTTGCAACCCATATTTATATCAGCAGTTCGGATTGATTCAGGATGAGCTAGAATATGATTGGTAACAATTAAATACTTAAGTTTCAAGGTGGAATGATTTTAGTGGTGTGCAAAACTGCAATTTCTTACATATTTCATTATTTTTTTCGGAGCGTCGGTTCTCAAAAAACGAAACCGGGACCCGACGGCAATGGTCGGGTCCCGGTGTGATCGACCGTACCGACTCAAGCCTAGTTAAAACATGACAGCTCTCTTTACAATAAATGAGTATCCTTACCTGCAGCATGTACCACCAGACCTAGTGTAGCAGTTATGCTCTTCCCCCTTCCTATTCTACCTGTTGCTTCTTGTTCACCTGCAATGACAGGATCATCAAGACAAAGGCATGACGTATTAGGAGTGCAACAGTTAATATTATGATAGGTACATGCACTCTGGACACCTCCCCTCATCCTCAATTCAAATGAAACTGGGACAACCTCACCGCCCTTCCCTCTTCCACTGGATATGGGACACCTATACAACCCCTGGGACAATCAATGTGATTCTAGGACAACTACTACATTTTGTAACCCTTTCCAACAAGACAAAATACAGTTAGGTACTCAAGACCACTACCTCCCCCCCCCCCCCCCCCCCCCCCCCCCCTTCCACTAAATATGGGACAGCAACATAACCCCTGGGAAAATTGATATAATTCTTGGACAATTTACTCCTCCAACCATGACAAATACATTTAGGTACTTGGGACCACTACCCCGCCCCCTTCCCTGAATATGGAATCTATATCCTTATCATTTTCATTTTCCCTTACCCCCTGTGACTGACAATCCGTAGTATAATGTAATTGTAATGGTTCAAATAAAATGCATGTACCGGTACTGGTATCTCTAGACTCTAATGTACAAGATTGTTGTCTTTAAAAAGCAAGTATTGGCTCAAACAAGGGTGTTATGCTTTATCCCAATCAATACTTAATGCCACAATCATAAAATGTAGATGCGATCTTAAAATTTCTATTTGCCATTTTGCCCTTTCATCTGTTTTTCGTTCAAAGTCCTGATAATGAGAGTATTTATCACAATTTATACTATATGGAGCTATATTTCCATGTTCCTCAAGGTGCGGACAAAGAACTGCAGTTACCCTGGCTAGCCAAGCTCCCCACGAAGTTGCTCAAGCATTCAAGGAAGTGCTTTCTAAAAGGTCCCCATTAACCCACCCCCTGGGTGGAGAGTGGCAAATGTAAATGAGAGACCTACCTGGTATCTGTGCGTGCGAATGCCCATGGCCACCTCCTATTTGATCGACCAACAGCATAAAAACAAAACCAAACACCAGAGCTATGCCAACCAGAGAGTGGAGGTCCTCGACAGACGAGTGGACGTGGTGATGGGCGTGGTCATCTACTTCCTGATTGGTCTCTTGCCCTACTTCAAGTTTGTTTTCTGGACCTACTAGTACTGCTCTGGCTTCGTCTTCATGGTTGTGGGGAGCTATGAGGGAAGATATTTGGTAGGGTTCTTTAGTTTGTTTTTGTGTTACGATACTTATTTTTACTGCACCTTTTCATCAATATGTTTTTTTAATAGATTACTATCACATCTTTATTTCTGTATCTCTTTTTAATAGATTACTATTACATCTTTATTTCTGTATATATCTTAGGTTCTTTGTTTTTCTTCTTCACTAATATCATATGTTCCTAAAATAAAATACTCCTTCATCTACATTGCAAACATTATCCCTCCCCTAAATAAACAAATTAAAAAACACAGCCTAAACAGCTTCAACAGCATAAGAACCGACAGAGTGTGCCAAAACAGGAAGAGGATGTGACCATTTCAATTTTTCAGGAAGACGTTAAACTTGGAGATGTATTCCCAACCAACAGACAGGTTATCATACACTGTAAGGGCATTAGGTTTAAGTCATTGTTAAAGTATATGCGTTAATGCTCTTCTGGCTCCAAAGAAACAACATGTACTTTCTCACTGTTTAACCTGCACTTTACAAAGAAAGATTGAAAGGTCTGGTGAACTTAAAATTTTGGGAAACGGGAGGGAATGACAAGGAAGGAAGTGTTTTTTTAAACATAAATCCTTATCGACAGAGGCTACATGACTTGACACTTATTGTTCATATAATAAAAAATTTATCCCTGCATCAATATGTTTGACCACTTTGGACGGTTTGTTGTTTGTTATTTTAAAAATTACCTGCATCTGCAAAGAGTGAGTGTATTCCTTCGGGGATGATAACAGCCAAAGATGTGCCAACGAGAAGTCCTGCTCCGATTACCGTTGTCAGTCTAGTTTTATTCTGGAAAGAACAAAGATTTTGTTCAATTATTCTCTGACAGTAAAAACAGCATTGGGAGAAAAAAAAAGTATGTCGACACTTAAGTCTTTACAGCTGCACAAAAAGTGATATTTCTGTGTTTTTGATTTAATAGACAGAGTAATTGTACATTTAAACATTTATTAACAGTCCAGACTTCAGTGTGTAACTCTTGAAAGCTTAAGTGCTTACCCCTAAACAGAAGATGTAGCATATGTATATGTACCGGTATGTGAAATGCATGGACCTACATATACCGTACATGTAAGTCAACATTCATACAATGAACACAATCTGCCTTATTATTTCAAAACTTATCCCCAAGCAACCACTGAACCAGTAAGAAATGACCTGATCAGTGAATTTAACAACCAATTGTAGTACATGTAAACTTATATAAATCGAGTCTGACGAGTCATTAGATTAAACGATCAAATAAAAAACAATGAAAACTAAAAGTACACTGGTCACTGTGTAAAATACACATATTCTGGAATGATGAGAAGAGGCAATTTAATGTTCGAGTC